>JAZBQP010000007.1:0-178204 GCA_038407015.1 Ceratocystis ficicola | reverse complement strand
CTGGGTGACGACATCACTTAGGACTTCATTTGTCCGGAACGCCGTCGTATTGATAGTTAGCTCTGTTCAGGTAGACGTTAAAAAATACAACAACAACAACAACAACAACAACAACAACAACAACAAAAAAAAGGGCAAGTGGTCCGGAGGCGGAGTCGGGAGGAAGAGGGGCAAGAGCGGGAGACAGAGGAGAAGGGGAGGGGTTTGAGGTGCCGAGGTCACGGAGGCTGAGAGAACTGGAGGGGCGGAGGTAAAGGGGATGAGTTCAGAGGATTGGAGTGTGGAGGGGATGGTTTTGGAGAAGAATACCAACGGGAGGACACGGAGCAGCAACAAGAGCATGTTTTGAACACCAATGTCACCAGTACTATGCATATTCTTTATAGCACCACTTTAGGACGCGATATCCCCGCTACTGGGACACGCAAACAATGGGACTCTAGTGGCTAGTAGCGAAGATTTCCGAGGGCACAGCAGAGCCATCGAAATCGCCATGAAGTCATGGGTTGGACTAGATGAAGAGAAGGGCCCCCTAGCATTAGTGAAGACCCCTTGGCCTTCTGAACCCCCACAGTCAGTTGTAAACTAGGAGCTAGGAAAAACAGCATTTTCAGGAGCTAGGCAACTAGCACTAGGAGTGACATACCAGGGAGTTTTGCAACTTCACTAGCCACCTAAGAGCCATGCCGCTCCACCTGCTAAGAAAAAGATCCATGATAGATAACACAGAATGATATATTCCGATGCGAAACAAAATCCAAGCAGAGCTACTGAGCAGCAGAAAGGACATGTATCCATGATGAGGGACCAGCAGAGATGGTGAGCTGTCAGAAAACATCAAATTCTTGTGTCCTAACTAGTAGTCTTATGTACATCATGATTAGACCCTACACCTTCTAGCTACAGGTATGTATAGTCATTGCAAAGAACGCCGTACTCAGCAAGTTGAACCTGAGCTTAACTATATTCAACGTCTAACATTTACATTATCCAGCCAGTGAAATTACATCTCAAGGATATATTGTCTGACAGAAGGGACTTGGTAGCACAGGTGAGCCCAGCTATACCAAATCGTCCCTACAACTAGTAACCACCGTTTTCTACTACACCGCGGAACGAACAAGGTTCTAGACCAGCCAGTTAACATTATTTATCAACTATAAATTAGCCCTATATCCCACGCTAATCAACGACAGCTTACATCGATGACTGAACAGCTAGTCCGAAGAAATGTGTGTTAAAAAATGGATCAGTGATCCTGATGAAAGGGACGAACGCTAATAACGGATACACATCAAGGAAAAAATACATTAATATAAAAAAGGAAAAAGAAATATCGTCAAGTCAGTGACTCCAGCAAACCGGAATCTTCAATAAGCATGTGCTCAAGTTAACCTAAAAAGAAATGCAAGCAAACGAAAGCAAAAGCGTTTCAGTATACATAGAAAAAGGGAAGAAAAATAAGATATGGGGCAAGGCATGAATATAAGAACAAAGAAAATGAATGCGTGGATGTATGGTTATAGTTTAGTACATCATTGGTTCGTCTGGCTCCATTGCGGCGTGTTTCGGTATACAGCCGATGTATAGCTGTGCAACGTCCGGTATGGAGCCCTATAGCCCGGGCCCGGCTGGGCATCAGTACTCCAGCTGCGCTGGCGTGTGTGGCCCTGGATACTGTTATGGCTATTGCGATAAGACTGATTTTGTTGAAGTTGCTGATTTTGCGGCGTCTTTTGCTTCGATTGGCAGAAGCTTAGGCTTTGATTGTACATGGCTTGTTGTTGTTGCTCGTGCGCCATTTGCATGTTCACCAGTTGGTGCATCTTGGGTGCACACGAAGGTGGTCTAGACTGCCTCGTCTGCTTGTGAGACTGACCCTGACCCTGGCTTTTACTCTGCACATAGTTATGGTGTGTCGATGTACCTTGTGCCGGGCTTTGACGCTGATACACAGGCAGTACAGGTACTGAAGATGGATGCAGCAGTGTACTTCCAGATGCGCCCTGCTGCGCCTCAATAGATGGAAACGCAGCCACAGCGCTAGAGGGCCTTTCGCGGGCGATTGTGGGCACAGCCGCAGTCATTCCACTGTGTCGACGCTGAGTGTCAGAGTAGGCTCGTACTGGACGGATGCGCTGAGGGCAGACGGTTTGTATAGGGGTATCTAGCGTGGTGATCTGGCTGCTGTCCCGCCAAGATGTGCGTGAGTGAAACTTCTTTCTAGGGGACTCAGAACCGTCTCTAGTTTTGCACCGTGGGGTATCAGACCAGAAGTTTGAGGGGCGAAGGCTGATGAAGCTGCGTCTACAAGGCGAGATAGGAGCCCAATCAATGGGGAGTGGGGTTTCTGCGGTAGTAGTTGTGGTGCTATCCTGTGGGTAGCCAAATATATCACTAGGCAGCACCGGAGATGGCGTTTCACTACCAAACAGCCCGCATGAATAGGTGCGCGAGACACTATTGCTTCTAGACTGAGCGTGTGCAATAACGGGCGCCGAAGTCTCGGCCACAGCAGCTTCCATATATGTACTAGACTGAGTCGGATCCGTGGTGCTTCGCTTGCGACTAGAGCGTGGACGCCCATCCGTCATGCGTCTCAACATAGGATTGATATTCTTTTTGCGGTCTTCAGTAAGATCAACAAGTGCCTTGTCAAATGCAAGTTTTTGCGCAGCAGCATCCCCCTGGAGATCTACATTGTTGATAGCTTCCTTCTTAAAAGAACGAGTCCTGTATCTAGTAGGACGTTTCGATGGAGATTTTGGCGCCTCGGAAGCGGGAGTAGATAGAAACACCCCGGTTTTGTCCTTGGGCTGTTTGTTGGTCGACATGATGTTCTTTGGGGGCTTTGAGCGCACAAGAACACTGCCGAAAGAGTCGCTAATAAACGATCTCCTCTTACGCAATTTGCTGCCAGCCTCTTGATAGCTCTGATCAGAATTGATGGTGGCCCGCTGTTCTTCGCATATGATAGTCTGCGGAGGTGACAGTATATTTTCCATAGGGTTTTCTTGGGTGAAGACTTGCTGCGGAACCTGGTTGTCAATGGAAGTCGAGGCATTTTCAAAGCTACCCACACTCATGATAGTTTGAAGTGTTGCTTTGCTTGGCTGACCCCTTATAAGTCTCTTAACAGATGGATGCAGGAGCTCTGCACTTTTTAAGTCCCTTGCCTTGCGAGAGACTATGGGAGAAGTCAAACTAGGCCCGTTGTCGACAATAACAGCTGAAGTCTCATCCTTACTAGACAAGTAAGACGAGGATCTGAATGCAGCGCCACTGAGAAGCCTTTTAAACTTGTTCAGCTTAGCACCTCCTCGACCTGTTGTCGATAGTGTCGGGCCCGGAGGTCCATCCTCCGCTGCTGAGCCCCGGAAATCAGGGGAACAGGTCTGCTTAGAAATGAATGTACTAGCAGGGTAATGAAAAGATTGCCTCCTAGGCTTTTTAACTGAGGTATTTCTTGTAGCCAATAGCGCTACATGGGCTACCTCAGGGGATGCCGGAGAAGTACTACGCATACGTGGCGGCGACATGCTAGTGGAGCTCTTCGAGTGCTTTGAGACAAGCGCTTTGGGCGACGATTCCATAGATGAAGGAAGTAAGCGCAGCTCCGGTATCTTCTGGGATAGAGTAGAGCAAGGTGGGTTATTGGGTATAAATTGTGCATCAAGTTTAGCACAGTGTTCTTCCGGTGAAGATGCAGAAGATGGCGATTTTTCCAAGACGGGTGGACCATGAGATGGAACACTGGCACACCGGGACTGGGGCCCTGAGGCAGATCGAACGATGTTACCCCGGTCGCCTTTTAAATGCACGGAGCTCTGCGATGATCTGGTCGACATGTTTGAGCCGTAACCAGAATCTGTTGTCATTGACCGCTTGGTAGTAGATCGTGAGTATTCAGAGTTAGGGCTAGAAACAGTACCACTTGTTGATCGCGAGATAGTTTGTGTTGACATCAACAGGTCAGTATTGGTAGTGGTATGTGTCGGATGGGCGTTGATATCTGGCCTGACGTGTAATATTTCAGGGGAGAACTCAGATTCGCTGTCATTTTCGAACAAGCTAGAATCAGTAGCCTGGGGCTTAGAAATTGTCAAGAGATCACTCTTAGGGCTTCCTGGGCGGGAAAGTGAGAAGCTTCCAAAATCGAAGGTCAAATCCATGGAAAAATCAACAGTTGGGAGAAAGGAAGGCTCGGCAATCTCTCCAGTTTCGATATCTGAAGGCTGTCTTGTTGGAGATTCTGTAAAAATTGCGGCGATAGGAGTTTCAAAGGTTAAGGATTCAATGGATAGGCCAAGGTTCTTCCGAGTTAGCTTCAACTCGGAAGCCGTCAAAGACCTTCTCTCGGCAAGTTTTCGTCCGATAGGGTCCCCACAAGCAGCATCAGGAGTAGAGCAACTAGGTGTTGGATTGTGAGCAGCGTCGGAGCCATCATTTAACATCATAGATGAACGTGGGCTAGATTCAGGCGACCCATTCATGATGCGAAGAGACCCAAACTTAATACCTCCAAGCTGCATGTATCGAGATTCACAAGGTGTAACAGCGCGTTCAAAGGTTTCCTGCTGCAACTCCATATTCATTTGACTGGGCATGGGAAGCAAAATTGCATTAGCCAAATCAGACTCCATACTTCCCCTCTGACCAAAGCTCCTAGTTTCGTGTGCACTGCGACTTGCGCGTGGTGGAAATACCAGCGATGGTTGAGCTCTGGTAGCAACACCGGGAGTCTGGGCCATGGAACGCCGCCCGGATGGAGCTAGAATCGACAGGTCGGATGCAATCCTAGGAAAACCTTCGGAGGTTTTTCCACGCGCATTATCCCAAGCCGGGCTAGGGCTATCAGAGACAGCCTGTTCAAATTCCATCGCGTCAAAAGGAAATTCGTTTAAATTCAAAAGTCGTTTTGCTTCATATGACGTCATGTCAAAATTTCGTGAAGTACGGTTACCGGTCATGATCGAAGCGTGAGCACTATGGGGAATGTTTGTTAGTGGCATTTGATGCATGTTATTAAAGTTTGGGTAGGATTTATAGCAGATACTCACGCATCGATTCCGGCTTGGCTGAAATAAAAATCAGCGATTGACTGATCACACACCATTGTAGTGGCTCTACGAGCTGGCATGTCTTTGCGCAAGTTTGATCCAGCGACGAAAACGCTCTTAGTTTTAAGGCCACGCTCGAATGCGTCTTTGCTAGACAATGTGCGGAACAGGCTTGTGCGCCTATTTTTCTTCAAGTTGACCTCGAGATCATCCTCACTAGAGTTCATATCACCCAAGACACCAGCGAACATGGTGTCCTCGGCATCTATTGGACCATCTATTGAGCTGGAACGGGAGAAAGGACAGCTCTCATCGTCATATTCCAAAGAAAAGACAGGACGCATTTGACGTGTAGTAGGGGTAGCTATGGGGAGAGGGGCGGTTTGTTCGAACTTGGCAACTGTCGGTGTTGAGGGAGGAAAGGGTGAGTGCGAGGGTAGAGTAAAATAATCCAGATCACTGGTATGAAGTTCCGGCTGTCGTAAAGTAGTAGCGGCTACTGATGTCGAAATTGCCGTCATGCTCATCATGTCGGGAGAAACTGTCGAAGATTCCAAAGTGATGCTGGTAGTAGGCTTCTCATCAGTTACAAGCACACTGGAAAAAACATTGCTAAAGTCTGCGCCAAAAGAAGATTCTGGTATCTCGGGAATTTCAACAGTTGCGCTGGTCAGGCGGGTTTGGCCGGTGCTGATATTTACAGACGCACTCGGTTTAGTCAATGGACTATGAGTCGGGTCCTTTTTTGGGGGAGAATCTGCAGAAGGGTCACTATTCGTAGAGGCGCCGTTAAGAGTAGATGCAAATCGAGGTCGGGAGTACTGATTTTGTGATGGGTTGTTCAAGTCTGTAGTGTGACTTGCGGTGTTGCGACGGATGGCGCCGGCAGAGTTATGCAATTGGCCGTTGCCGATGGCAAAGCCAGCGCTTTGAGACTGCACATTACCCATATCGAGCCTCAAGAGAAAAGAGAAAACAAGAGAAACAAAGGAAAAGAAACAAAACACAAGCTCCGGGGCACACCCGCAGGTGTGAGTCCCAGTGCTTTTTTGCTGAGCCTCCTAATAATCCAAGACGAAGATCAAGCAAGGCTCGAGAACAACAAGTACTATAACAAGGCGCAACTCTCGTGAGATCCCATTTGACGCTGGGACCCAACACCTGGCGTGGTCAAGCCGTAGAGCCAAAGTCAGGGAGTATGATCGTTGGTGAGTTTCTTTAAGGATTAAGTCTGGTCGTCGTCTCGCCGTCTTATGGAGCGGTCGGTAAAGGATGGCTGGGGTTGCAAAGAGCCCAAAGCTTGAAACTCGGGGTATAGTTGTAAGCGTCTCAAGAACAACAGCGTTTATATGTATGAGATGTGGGCAACGGAGACAATGAAGCAAGTAAACAAATAGAGAGAAGAACAATTAAAAAAGCTACACAGCTCACCCGAAGAAGGGAGTTTTAGTAGGAAAAAGAAAGAAGAGAAAAAAGAAATATAATATATACGAGACGTGTATGCCCCCAAAAGCCGGAAAAGAAGAAAAAGAAAAAACGTTTTTGTAAGTGCAAGTAAGGGCGCTAAAGGCAGGCAGAGCGGGCGACAGACTTTAATAACATTTGTCACAAAAGTGAGGATCTATACCTTGCAAGTAAGGACATGGACAAAAGCTAGGCTTGTCACTTGTCTAGTCCTCTTCAGGTCTTTGGGATCTTGGTTCCTGCGAGAGCTCGTTCTTCTCAAAACCAGCCATTTCGCCCTTTCCAGGTGATAATAAAGAAAGAGATTATAAGAAAACAACACCACGAAGAAGAACTCCGCAAGTAATCAAAAGCATAACCTTCTTTTTAATATACTTGGACGCTAAGGCAAGGAAGGTCGCAGTGATGGGTGAGACAGAGGGAATTCGTGATTCCGCTGCCAATGAAGCTGGGCGTGACCAAGAGTTAGTTGAGAAGGATGGGGAGAAAGGAGAGCACTGGTGCAAGGGTCAAGTTGATGAGAGACAAGGCCAAGGCTCCTCTCGACACCATGTGCTCACAACTAATCCAATGTGAAGCCAAGGCAAGGCAGAGCCAGGCAATCAAAAGAAGACACCAGCACGGCCGCCAAGTCCGCCAGGACTTAAACACCAACTTAGTAGCATCAGGTTAGTATTAGCGCAATATAAAACAAGCCCATTCACAGCTGAAATACAAAGCACAAGAATAGCAAGAGGACATGATAGTCAAACACATTGTCTCTTATTCAACGATGTGATGAGAGGCCTGCCATTGCTTTCTAATGAAGCCTGAAAGCCTGATGAGGTGCAGTTCTAGATTTTCTTTCTCGTGGTCGGCCATTACACACAAATCTTTGCCGCAGTCCCTTTGAGACCCTCCCACACCCCTACTTACTTGAACACGATATTAGGGAGGTTAGCTTTGCGTTCTAGCCGAGGGGTCTTGTTGGTTGCTCAGGGCAAGGCCGGGAAATCCATGCTCAGACTCTTAGAAAAAATAAAAGCGAAAATGAAAGTTTTTAGTTGCTACAACCACTAGCTGGAGGTTTCTGCAACATGGAAAGCTGAACAAGCCTAGATTCTGCAAGGCACTATGCGCGTGCATCCTACAACTTCTAATTGTATATGTGTTGGAATTATTTCGTTATAATCAGTATCAATAGCAACGGTAGCGGCAGCGGTGGCAGCCACAATAGCTGAGATGCAACAAGACAGGAAGGACTCACCACACTGCAATATAGCCTTGTCCTCACTGCATAGTAGAGGAAGATTTTAATCTCCCAAAAGCAGTAATGTGCCTTCAAGCCCGATCTTTGCAGCAAGTGTTTTATGTGAGCAGCACACATGTAGTGGACTGCGAAAAGGAAGAAGGAGCAAGATGATCCTCAGTTAGCTCAACTACTCATTTAGTTTACATCTTTGAAAATCGTCTTGTCCGGGGGAGGATTGGGGGAACAAGGCAAAGTCGTAAGAATGGAGGGGGCATGGAGACTGACACATACAGGATACAGCAAGGTCTTGTACAGTAAATATCCCGCCACATCGACGAATAGGCCCATGGCAAGTCTGACGAAGCGATGATATGCACAAGAGCAATCTAAGACAAAACAAGGCTTAAAAAAGCCAAAAAAAAAAAAAAAAAGAAAGTTCGCTTTGTTCATGCGAAGGCTGTTTTCTTTTCGGGATCGCGACATCCGAGACGATGGAGGACAGCAGAAAATCGGAAGACAGCGTCAAGACACAGGCTACCAAAATGTAAAGCCAAGTAATTTGACATTGTATTGTTCACCACAACGCACAAAAAATTTCAATTTCAATTTCAATATTTTTTGTGCGTTCACAGCAAACGGACAATGATGAAAAGGGCAGGAGAAGATAAAGGCGGTGAAAGAACACAACATCATGCCAGAAACAGAAACCCGATTTGATCATGTTACAAGTCAAGTACTTATCGTGTATTGCCGTTGTACTTTGCTGCCTGGCAAGTCTTGTTAGATACCTATGGCTACAAGCACTCTTATTGCATCCACTATCTACATATATTCATGTGTGTGCTTCAGTGCTCCATTCTATAGAAATCTTCTCCTTACTTCTTCCGCAACGCCCATCCTGCGCGCAAAAAGATGGAACGAAACTTGTCTTAATGTTGACATCACCATGAAAAGCCTAGGTCGCTATTGCATCTAGACAGCAAGGTTGGCCCCTACTTCCAGTCTCCTATGAAATTATAGGACCAGGATTACAGCTCCCCCTTGGTCTGAATTTGTCATGGGCAAACATTGGAAAGAAAGGCTGAGGCCAAAAGCGTCTGTCCCCCAGGCTACATCCCCACCAAACAAAAGAGTAACTCTATGCTAATGTGTTATGGGGTGATCAATCTTACTTTGCACTCTACCAGCTTCTCTTTTTCTACCTGCGATAATCTTACAAGGCCTCGGTTTACCACAGCTTGTAGCCAATGGCGATCAACCCCCCTTTTCCTTTTATACAAAGTTTCCAAAGCCTCCCAGCCAGCTGTCACATTTACCGCCGCCCAGAAGGGATTAGCAAGCTTTGATCATTTCTCAAAGAAAGCTTCATGTTTCCTCGTACTGCTCCAATTTCGTCGCTGCCACTACTTGCCGCCCATAGCTTCAACTACTACGAGACTACGTTAGTTTTCTTTAATTTCAATCTCCCCAAGAGATTAACGCTAGTTTAGCGCTTCACTTGTCAAGACTAATGTCTCAGGTACCGCTTAGCAACAATGAAGCCGAACCTTGCCAGCAGAAACCCTTGATGATGTGCATTGTATTAGGGTTAACCGGTCTGGCATGCACCCATCCAGGAGAGCTCCGACTGTCGTGACGTTTTTGGTGCCGAATATCCAGAGTTCCAGCATCTACTTGGACAGCGCTGGCTATTCTGCCTCCTTCTCTGCACGCCCAACAAAGCATAAACACCATGTTCTTTTGAGTTAAATCAATTTTCTGTTCCAACAGCGCGACAATCTGCTTGCTCCTTCACCTACCACCTTGATAACCAAGCTTTGTTTGTAACAATCACTCGAATAGAAGACACCGGCACATACCGAGAAAAATGAAATGGAAAAACCAGCGTTGACCGCCTATTAGACATCCTTGGGGAGCCAGTCATAGGCCATGAACAGATTAACACACCCTCATTAGTTGAAGTCTGTTCTGTCACTGTTGGTCGTTCCTGCCAGATCACAATTGCATGCATGAAGTGTAAAATCATGTGGCATCGGCTCATAGTTCCTTGTATCAAGAAGCTAGCTAGAAGCTGGAGCTTGTGGGTCGCTGCCCACAAAACTTCCAGCCTTCTTTATTTATCGTGCTGTCATGCAGATCACGACTCTCGTGGGGTCTCTCTTTCCTAGAATCTTACAATGTGCCTAGTGACTGGGAAATGGCACCCACGGTATTAGCGTAGCTCTACTCTTCGGGAATTTTTGTTGCCGACTCTTTCCCTTACAATCTTGGCAACGATATAAAGAGTTGACTTTGTTGACAGCCTACCTCACGTTTCACAAGAACACCGAGATGAGCCATCTAGTAGAGCTTTACATCGAAAACAGACGTCAGTATCAAACTAAGAAGACATATAAGCCAGCCCAAGATAGTATGGCTATTTTTTTTTAGCTTTATAGATGCATTGCCGTTGTCGTTTTCCTCTTTCCTAGCAAATTCTCGGAGCCCATCACCTTGGTCTTCTGGCTGATGTTATAGTTACACAAGATCAGTCCTAACCCATGGATGTCGAGCGACATGGGCTTCAAATATACATGAGACGCAAACATCATTCTCATACAAGAAGGCCCCAATATATCACCTGATTTACCTGGCTGTTTT
This sequence comes from Ceratocystis ficicola, assembly GCA_038407015.1. Lineage (NCBI taxonomy): Eukaryota > Fungi > Ascomycota > Sordariomycetes > Microascales > Ceratocystidaceae > Ceratocystis > Ceratocystis ficicola. The sequence goes on along the minus strand of JAZBQP010000007.1, from coordinate 167,809 downwards.
GACTTGAAATAGCTTGTTGTCTCTCGCATTTGAGACAGAAATGGACACCAGTGCATGGCCATCCTGACTTCTCTTTGAAGCACCCTATCTTACGCACTGCTTTCAACTAATAGTAATATATCGGTGCTTTAGGTACTCAATGCAGAATGTTGGATTAGGCGAGAGTCGTTTATTCAGAGTCTTGGCCTTGCAATTCCAAGTTGCAGAGAAAGACAACTACATCAGCAAATAGATCGACCATGTTGACGATAACTTAGACATTCTGGTGTACCGCGAGTCATGTGGCAGCTTCTGTTGGCTTGAATCATGCTAAAGTTACAGCGCATTTGCAGGTTTTGCAAATGGTGTCAGTTACGCACATAAAGTCGCTTCAAAAGAAACAAGACGGCGTTCATGTGTGTTGACGTATACCCTAACCCTATTTATCACGTGTTCGAAGAGGAGAGCAGCCCGTGCATGCATGTATGCATACGTCACCATGCAACACACGTATGTTTGAGGAGATCTCCAACTTGATGTAGCTTGTGTTGCTTGCATGAGGAGAAGGGCTTTGTTTGCTCTGGACTTGTATCATGTTATCAAAAGACGCTACAAAACGACATGAGGAGAAAAAGACAATTAGGGGTTCTATGCTACGTGAGATGCCAAGTCGTTAAGTGGTGTGGCTGAACAATAAGGGCTAAGGACGCTTGGTTGCGGGCTGTTTAATTTGGACTCTTGTATCTGAGGCCCACCACGTTGCATGTGCTGGTGCTAGTGACGAAGCTGTGTTGGCGTGCTCAGCTGCTGCAGCGCAGGAACGCAACTAAGATAAGACAGGGCAAAGAACAAACAGATTGTATACAGACATCAAGACACTTGGCTTTCCTAATCATGGATACTAATGCAGAGCGCATAAATGGACATGCACAAACAATCGCATGTACCGTGGAGTAGAGGAACGATAGAAGTGTTGCACACGTAGTGGTAAAGAGGGGCTCGTGATCTTAGTCGGGATAGTAAGGAAAGATCGCCAAATAAGAACGAACAAAGAAGAAAAAAATGCCTAAGCCGACCGTTGTCGGCCGAGACTGGCGACAAGCGGATCGGTCTGCAAACTAAGAGAAGCGGTAATCCCATTACCCCATGTTAACCCTAGTGTTGTTGTATCTAGCCCTGAGCAATTTGCTTTTATTTTGTTTGAATGCATATCAAGCACATTTATCATGTCACAAACTGACAGAACTTTCTTTAGTGCCTTTAGGGGAGGAGGAGTGAATTTCATTTTTAAACAGGGACTCTCTGAAAGGCCAGTCGCTGGCTGAATCGGTACGTTGTGGCCCGGTGTTGTATCTTGTGTTGCGTATTTTGTTGGCCGCAATCTGGACGCCTGCATAGGATGATGTTGTAGACGACAAAATCATGCAGACGGCATTCCAGGGAGGGAGGGGGGAGGGGTAGAGAGCATGGAGGCCGTGTGTGAATAGAATCGTTGGCTGGTTCATTCCTTGCTAGACTGCTTCTGAGACAGGAGACTTGCTGTAGTTGTAGTACATATAGACGGATAGACGACATATAGCACAAAATTAATGTCTGGGCCCCTATCTAAGTCCCTGTTATCTAAAAACCTGTGTGGCATGGCATGTATAACTTGCTGTGTGTACGAAAATAGCCTGAATGTTGTGCGTGCTGTGTCTCGCAGCGCACATCATGTCATGTTCATTTATGTCACTCCATCCAAGTCCCCCAGCCTCGCTGTTTGAGCTGGAATTAAGGCCCTGTTTTCTTTTTTTGGGCTACGTGATGATTTGGGCGACATGAGGCCCAAGCCCGGGTTTCCAAAAGACGGATAATCGAAACGAGAGGGAGACGAGGTAGAAAATGAACAGCACAGCAGGGCGAGGGCAGGGAGGAATGCTCCAGAGGACAGTAAAGAGGTACAAAGGCACAGAGGCAGAGGTACAGAGGTACAGAGGTACAGAGGTACGGAAGCACAAGTATTCAAAGGCGCAAACTCACGCCCACTTTGACAGGCTGTTTGTGTATCTGACCGGCGACCTGGCGTCAGTGAAAGGCCATGCTCATGCTGCCTTTTGCCTCTGTCTTTCCTCTTGCCACTGGCTGGATTTCAATGTCCCATTGTTATGTGGCCTGCGAAATTTCACCGCCACCCCACTGAACCCAAGCTCGCGTATCCCCGAACTGGCCTGCCACTGGGACCTTTTAGCTTGTTTGTTTACCGCTCTTTGCCTTCTATACCGACTTTGGCTTCAGCACTGTCATGAGTCTATGCAGCGTGCTTGCCGCACTACAGGGGCTCGTGGATTTTACAGAACTCTTTTGACTTGTTGAGTCCTCTGTAGGCTCCCGCATTCCAGGCCACTGTGGTACTACAAGACCGCAGACCAGCAGCATTTGCAGGGGCCTAAATTTCAGAAAAGGCCAACAAATGGGCCAGGAAACACCCCTCCCCTCCTCAGACTAGGGTTTACCAAAGCCAATCAGAGCCTGGAGTACCCTCTTTTCTTTTTCCTGCCATTTTGCCGCGTTCCTTCCCTTTGTAGCGTCAACCTCAGTAGAGTTTTCGTGCCTTCCCTTCTTTCTCCTCCTTGGCTTTCCCTGTTCATTTCCTAGCACACGTTTGCTTCTACAGCAGCGCCCCTCCGTTTGTTCTTATCCTGTCTTGAATTAGGCTGGACCAGGCTTGGGCGGGCTGTTTGCTTTGGCTTCTTACAGGGCCGAATTCTTTTCCCCCAATTATTTATTATTCATTTTTATTTCTTCCTATATTTCTTGCTCTTTTTCTCCTCCTTATCTTCCTTTTCTCTCAAGCTTTGTGCCATCGGCCCAATCTTTCTTTCCTCTTCCCTTTTCATTTCTTCCTGTTCAACACAAACCTTCAATCGTCATCGATCGTTTTCTATCTGTTTTTTTATTAACTCTCCCCCGTTCACCCTATCATCTCTCTCTCTTTTTTTTTTTTCTTTGTTGCAAGAAGCTGAACATTGCTTCGGACTAACCGCACACAATGTCTTCTACCGCCATGGTGAGTATCATCTTCTTTTGCCTCGGCCATCGATGGCCAACCGATAAGAAAGCACAGTTGGTGCCTTTGCCCAAGAGCCGTCTCCATATTGAAATCACCCGCTGTCCCTTCACCCAGAGCCACGATCTATTTGTCTCTGTCTGCAACGCACATCTCGGCACTTGATTGGATGCGTCGGAATGTTGCGGATCGGCGGTGACGAAAACTCACGATAACTTCGCTCTCCCGATTTCAAACCATTTCTCTTGCCTCTAAGCTCATTATCGGCGGAGTCGGTGGCCTCATTATCCCATCGCTCCTCGCCTAATCCACATTTCCCTTTTTAGCCTCGCAACCTTGGCCTTATCTCACGTCACCCACTGCACAAAAAAGACTTGCCAAAAATTGCTGACACAATTCACGCTTTTTGCAACAGGACCTCCGTGTTGGTAGCAAGTACCGCATCGGCCGCAAGATCGGTTCTGGTTCTTTCGGCGATATCTACCTGGGTACCAACATCATTTCGGGCGAGGAAATTGCTATCAAGCTCGAGAGCGTCAAGGCAAAGCACCCCCAACTGGAGTATGAGGCACGTGTCTACAAGTCCCTTGCTGGTGGCGTAGGCATTCCTTTTGTCCGCTGGTTTGGAACAGAGTGCGACTACAATGCCATGGTCATGGACTTGCTTGGTCCCTCTCTGGAGGATCTATTCAACTTCTGCAACCGCAAGTTTTCGCTCAAGACCGTTCTGCTCCTCGCTGATCAGCTGATTTCTCGTATTGAGTATATTCATGCCAAGTCGTTCATCCACCGTGACATCAAGCCCGACAACTTTTTGATGGGCATCGGAAAACGTGGAAACCAGGTTAATGTTATTGACTTTGGTCTGGCCAAGAAATACCGGGACCCCAAGACGCACTTCCATATTCCTTACAGAGAGAACAAGAACCTTACAGGCACTGCTCGCTATGCTTCTATTAACACTCATCTTGGAGTTGGTAAGCTTAGCCCCTCTCCGGTTTATACTTGTTGATGGACATGACCCACTAATTCTGGCCGCCTCTACCCGGTTTTCTCACACTACAGAGCAGTCTCGTCGCGATGACATGGAGTCTCTTGGTTACGTCATGCTGTACTTCTGCCGTGGTTCCCTGCCTTGGCAGGGCCTAAAGGCTGCTACTAAGAAGCAGAAGTATGACCGCATCATGGAGAAGAAGATGACTACTTCTACCGAGGTGCTTTGCCGTGGTTTTCCCAACGAGTTCGCCATCTACCTGAACTACACGCGCTCGCTGCGCTTCGATGACAAGCCTGACTATAGCTATCTCCGCAAGATCTTCCGTGATCTGTTTGTCCGTGAGGGCTTCCAGTATGATTACGTCTTTGACTGGACTGTTTACAAGTACCAGAAAAACGCGGCTGCTATTGCCCAGCAAAACGGTGAGGACCTCGACAAAAGCCGTATCGCAGGCGGTATGGCCTTGAACAAGTAATTAGGCGCTTGAGTGCGTGTAGCTAACTTCTGCCATCCTTAAGCCCGTGAATGATGACCTTGTGGGCAACTTGACTCGCCTTCGCTATTATCTCTCATTTGCTATGAAACAGGTGTTGCCCTATAAGAATGGTTGCCAATCAATCAACTGAAGGCTAAGCAATTAGTTAGTCAGTTGGTGGAATCCTATGCACTTCCGATCTGATGTGTCACAGCTATCATCTATGCCCTTCTTCTTTCTTCCGCACCGTTACGATAACTCGATTTCCCAAGGCATATATGGTTGCTGTGTTTCTATTTTTTGTTCAGACTGGCTGCAGGCGGAACGCGAGGCTTATTTCCTACTACGCATCAATACTGGGGTCTCTTGCACCATCAACTTGCGAGAGCTGCACGCGGGAAATAAGCCCTTCTGGGGCATTATTTTTTCTTCAATATCTTTTTGCTTGCAGGGAGTGAACGAACCGGTGGCATGGAGAGTCAGGAATGCATGAAGCTTCGTACATAGGCTTTAAACGCATTTCTGACGTTGGTGCTTGATCCTGCGATTGCGATGTGTAGAGCACGCAAACCCCCCCCCCTTCTACAAATCCTGCGCACGTACTGGATCTCGTTGATCTCTACTTTACTTTTTTTTTTTTTTTCATATCGTTCGCTAGAACTTACTACGATGGATCTTGTGCAGGGAAGGCTGGCTATTCATGCACGTGCTTGCTTGGGAGAGGCGATCGCTGCTATTGTGCGTTTTCCTTTTTGCGTCACAGAGCCTGCCTGCCTACCTTCGTCCATCTGGTTTTCGGCTGGGATTTCTCATCATCTTTTGTTTTCCTATCCTTTTTTCCTGCATGTTTCTTTTCGCTTCCAACATGACCTGGGCTTACGGCGTGTTCATGGTGGCTGGGACTTTTGGTATCATGTATTTTGGCTCATGTGGGAGTCTACAGAATACCATTGTGTTTCCACTCACCGTTAGAACAGCTTCGTGGCTTGGAAGGCATGTCCGGTGTTCGCGAATGCGTTTGCGGGCACCAAACGCAATGGCTTTGTCAATGGCCAGTGTTTATTTCTTTTTGTTTAGTTGGTGACAAGAATGGAATGGGGGAGGAGGAGGAGGAGGGCGAAGGCAAGGGGGCTTCGTGCTTCAGCAGAAGCAGACACGTTCTATTTGGAGGGCGTGAGGGCCTAGGCCCAAACCCATCTAACTTTGCTTTCTGCCTCGCCGTTTGTCTTTGCCTCCGTTGTATAGTGTCACTGCGTGTTCGGTTGTATGAGAGAGACTGGTAACACAACACGACTTGTAGTCCTGGCTATCTCTCTTTTGTTAGATCCAGCTGCAGCTCATTCATTCTGCTTTTTTCCCTTCCCTCTCGTTACCTTCCCGTTGTTCAGCTTGTTGTTTTCCTCATTTTCATTATATTCTATCTTCTCTGTTTCAAGTCGTCCCTTGTTGATTGAACTGGTCTGCTTCCGCTTCTGCGGTGTATAACATTGTCCGACTGTGGCGTGCTGGCCTCGACCAGTGAGACGTAGAAAGGTGATGAAGTGTATCGAGTTTTGGTGACCTAATGTGAGGTGACGTGAACCTAGCCCAGCCGGATATAGCCAATCAATGGCCCCTGTAATGCGGGGCACATGGTCAAGTGTGGCCCAGGGTTACAAGTAGGGTTATGCCTAGATAATAGCTCAATCGTAAATAGGACGGCAGGCTGTTGGTGATGATGAAGATCTGGCTTGAAAAGAAGCAACTCTTTGTCGACTACGTACTTTATTATTTTTGCATTTTGCCCTCCCTTCCTGCTCTGAAAAGAGCGCCATGAATAAATAGCCGCTGATATCCTTTACTTTTATCCCTATTACGCATCCTCATTTCACATCGTTATCATTGTCTCCATCTATCTGCCTCTATCTTCCTGTCTTTGTCTTTCCCCCTCACGGCCAAAGTCTCCCCAAGAAACTCAAACAAGTGTTATTTTTCTCTTGTATTTGTTTTTCTTCACTACTGGAGGGGGGCTAGGCGAGAAGGAAAGAAAATCCTGGCTCAAGCTCCGTTCTTCAACCTCGTCGACATCATGGCAGTCCCTGTTTCTGGAATTTCTGTTGGGACGTCTGCAACATCTTCAGAATCTTCTCCTCATCTCCCTCCCCAGCCGACATTTTCTCCTCCTACTGCTACCTCTGCCTCTACCTCTGGTTTGCAGCATTCTGCTACTTCCTCCCCCGAAAACATGAAACTCGATTTGTTGATGCTTACGTTTAACTGTGCTAAGGCTGCCATTGATGTTGGCACCTTTGCAACACATTTGTATTCAGCTTTGGTTGGATGCGAAGGTGCCATGGTACCGGCACAACTGCCAGAGCTGGTTGTCTTGTAAGCCTCTTTTCTGACTGTCTTTTTGTCTTCTTCATTTTCCCGTTTCCATCTGCCTCACCCGCCTTTTCGTCCCTCACTTCCCCTCTGTTTAGCTCTATGTTCTGGCCTCCTGCCTCCTCCTGTCTTGCTGGCTGGCTTGCTGACACTTCCTCTCGCCTCGCCTTCTTGGCCTCTACATGCAGATCCCTACAGGAAGTCGCTCCTCTTTCCAACGCTTTCATTGGAGGGGCTCTGCTTGACTTATATCTCCGCCATTTCGAGGAAGCCTTGAACCTTGCCGCTTTCAATGCCACCAAGTGTACCTCTACGGCCGCCTGTAATAACACTAATGCTGGCGCTAAAGTAGCAACTGAGTCTAACGTGGCATTGGATCTTACTGCGCTTACATCTGCCTCTGGCCACCGTCTATACTCGCTTGTAAAATCTCACAATGTTGGCATGACCGCCATTATGATCTTGGCCCGGTCTCCAGCTGCATTGGGCCCGGTGCAGGTAGCCGAGGTTGGTTTTGGCGCTGCGGGAATGGGCAACAAAGGCGCTGTTGGCCTGCGCACAGTGTTCACACGCGATGGCTCCAATGGGAGCAGCAGTGAAAGCACAGAGCTGACTTTTGTAGCTACGCATTTAGCTGCTATGGAGTGGAACCTTGAACAGCGCAATACACACTGGCTCAGGATCATGCGGGAACTGACATTTGATGATCCTGCGCGGATTTTCGAGGAATACAACCAAACGACTGCGCATGGCGCCAGCGAGGAAGAACAACAAGGTCAAGGCAGAGACACGGACTTGGATAGCGAAAACATTGGCCTTTTGGCTGCGCGTCATCGCCGGGCAAAGGCTAATCGTGATGCCCGTCTGCACGAGTTGTCGGTCTTCAAGCCGTCATCGCATCTTTTCATTGGCGGCGACCTCAACTATCGCATATCCTCGACTCCACCACCTCCAAATGCAGCCTTCCCCTCCCCAAATCCCGCATCTCCCCATTACTTTGAAAAGTTCCTCCCGCTAGACCAACTTACCCAGGAGCGCAAGGCTGGACGCACACTCCATGGCATGACCGAGGCGCCCGTTTCTTTCCCCCCCACATACAAGTACAAGGCACTTGCTCGTCTAGTGCCGGACGACCAAATCGAAACCCACGTTCCGGCTGTGTTTGCCCAGCATCGGTATCCTTCATGGACGGATCGCATCTTGTATCTTGACACACCGCCGTGGCTACGCAACAGTGGTGGCGCAGATGGGGATAACGAAGCACAGTCTACCAGTATTGACGTGCATAAATACATGTCTCTTCCGCTCATGCGGTCCAGTGACCACCAGCCCGTGTACCTCCGTGTCTCCGTGCCGCTTATCTCGCGCAGCCTCATGATACCATCACCCATGCCAGGCGTTCGTAGCAGCGGCTTCGAACAAAACCACGAGTCTGATGGCGACTCTGACGACGACTCTGCCCCTGAGTTCCCGGTCCAATGGCGCAGTGACCCTCGTGCTTTAATGCCCGTCAGCATAGATGCTAACTCGTGGCTACTTCGCCGGCAAGGGAGGCGCAGGGAATGGGCTGTAGGCTGGGCGGGTGCTGTGTGGAGTACACGACAGGGCGCATTGGTGCTGGCAACGGTGTTGTCGCTGGTGGCGGCTACGTATTTGGCTGTGCAGAACTTTTATGCATTTGAATAGGGGTGGAAGGAAGACTAGCAGAGTAGGTAAAGATGGGGATTAATTCGTTTTGTTCCGGGGGGGTCCCGAGGTTTCCCTGTTCTTGGATGGACATGAATGGACAAGAGAGTGGAGGGCACATGTGTATGTTTGAGAGACAAATGAATCTACTCTATCGATTAGGCTAGATGGGATCGCACGAGAAGCTAAAAAGGAGCTGATTGACCTGTGATGTTGCGCATAGAAAGACATTGTATATAATTAAGGGTAAGGGCGGAGGACGAATGATATTCAAACGCTCATTAAGAGAGCTCAAAAATAGACGTAAAAGTGAAACGTCGAAAACCAACTAAAGGACAAAAGAAGTAAGAAAAGCAGAGAGAAGCGGCAAAAGCAACACTGACAGAAACAAAAACAGGAAAGATGGCGACAAGCCCAGGCAAATCTAGAACGCCGAGAGAGGAAACATGGGTGAAAGCAAGGCGCATATGAGCGCAGACTGAAAAGAACATAGAAGAGAAAGGAAAAAGCGCATTGAGGGAAGCGAGGTGAGGTAAAGTAGAGAGAAAAATAAAACGAAAAAAAAAAGGAAGAGATCATAACCGCAGTCTAAGTCTGGGCCTGTCATGGCCGCAGTCGCTCTAGGCTCTTAAAAATCTACAAACTGTTCGTCGTACACTTCGGCTAGGTCATGTGTGTACTCGCCACGGGTTGACCCATCGTCCTCAGGGTAGACATCAAAGCACTGGGCATCGGCTGCATGACGTACAAGGGGCAAGATGGGAGGTGTACAGCGGCGTTGTGCAATGGCGTCCCAGTCGATGCCACTAAAGAAGGGATGCTGTTTGACTTGCGCAGCACCGCCGGCCATATTGCCTAGGCGCTGGCTGCGATCGGCCGTGCAAAGCCGTAGGATCAGGTCCTGCGCGGAGCTGGAGAGCGCGGGGGATGTGGGGAATTGGATCTTGGTTTCGAGGATTCTGCGACAGCGGTGGTTAGGGGGATAAGGACAGAAGAATGAGGGAGAAGAAAAAGGAGCACATACTGTCTGTATATCTCGATGGGATTCTGGTGCCAGAAGGGCGGGTAGCCGACAAGGAACTCGAAGATGAGGATTCCCAGTGCCCACCAGTCAACAGCACCGGTGTGGCCGCGGTTCTGGAGGACTTCGGGGGCAAGATACTCAGGCGTACCACAGAGGGTATATGTCTCGCTGGCATAGAGGCCGGGAGAAGGGGCTGACGCAGGCTTTTCGCTGCCGCTAGAGGATGCTGGTGTCTTAGATACAGCCGAGCCTTTTTTAGAGTCACCAGCGGCAGCCGCAGCAAAGGTATCATCGTCGCCATCGCCATGTCCATTCCCTAGGCGCTTAGCAAAGCCAAAGTCAACCAGCTTGATGTGGCCATCACAGTCCAGGAGGATATTTTCAGGCTTGAGATCGCGATAGGCGATGCCGTCATGAGTCTCATGCAGATACTCGAGTACAAGCACAATTTCAGCAGCATAGAAGCGGGCCATAGGCTCATCAAAGAACTTCAAGCGCCGCAAATAGGTAAACAGCTCACCGCCGGGGATGTAGTCGAGCAACAAGAAGAGCCGGTCGGAATCAGCGAATGAAGCGTGCAGGCGTGTAATGAACGGGTGGCCTGCAACGGCAGATAGAATCGTGCGTTCATAGCGAACATGGTCGACCTGTTTGAGGCGAATGACTGGTGCGCATGTTAGTGGTAGAAGGGTAAAGGGGAGAGTGGGAGGGGAGAGAAAGAGGGAGAGATACCTTCTGTTTTGCGCAGAATCTTGAGCGCATACACACGGCCGCGATTCGTCTCATTTTCGACTGCCGGGCGCACTAAGCACACGCGGGCAAACGTCCCAGTGCCAAGAGTGCGGACAAGGTGGAAATCCTCGGTGTTGAGAGGAATGTTGCGGGCGCACTTTTCCTCGATTGTGTATGTTGGTGGGGAAGGGACAAGAGACTTCTGGCCTGCTGTTGGTGTCGCTGTTGCCGGGGTATCGCTATTACTTCGGGTGGTCTTATGGCCGTAGAGATGGCTGCGGCCATTGATGCTACTGGCAGCCAGGGCTGAGGTTGCAGCCACGCGAGTCTGGATGGATGCTGGCTGGTGGTGGTGATGGAATTTGCTGGGTGTGCTGTGGCTTGTGACAGTCGCAACAGAAGCGATGTCGGTGAGCCGTTGTTTGCACTGCCACAGCATGATGGGCTTGGAAGTGGAGGGTAGGCCAAGGGAAAAGAAGAAGCTCCGCCAAAAAGCAAGAAGAGCAGGACAGGGCAGAGCAAAGTAGAAGCTTGTTGTTGTTAGTGGCGGTGGGATGGATGGTCGTACAACAAACACAGAAATGACGTTTCTAGGGTTAGTGTCCTAGGGTTTAGTATGGTGGTGCATGGTCCAAGCAGCAAAACATGGGCCGTTTTTTTTTTCGTTTTTTTCGTCCTTTTTCGACCTGTTCGAGAAAGGATAAATGAGGAGGTAATAAAGGGACTGACTAAAGGACGACGGGGGCCCTGGTCTTTATTATGGATTGTAAACAGGTCACGGCAATTGGCCGGAACGAAAAAGACGGGATTTTTGAAGGGAAAGGAATGAAGAAGGGCCAAGGGGGCTGCTGTTCCTTTTTTGGACGGCTCTCATACAATGCGGTGAGAAGGTAAGAGAGCGAAGAAAGAGATAGAGGAAAAGAGAGAACGAGCTGTAGAAGATAAAAGGAGCAAACTGGCGACCAAGAACAAGACTAGTATGCGGTGATGGTCTACTGGTAGGATAGGACGGCGAAAACAGCGTCGCAATAGAGAGAGAACGCAAAAAGATAAAAACGCAAAGGGGCAGAAAAGAGAAGAAGAGAATGCGGAACGAAGGATGATATAGTCATCTCAGCATATAATGCAATGAAAAAGCAGCTCTTTGCGTTGCTATTTGCTACCGTCGAATCTCAAGACGAAACGCCAAAACTTGTCAGTTGTTTTGGATTCAACCACGGAGAAAATGTGGAGAGCGCAAGACACCCCAGAGGCGGGAAAAAAATGTGGCGATGAAGAGCGACTTGTCTGATGAGCAGCTCCAAGTCGAGCCAAAGGGAAACCAAGGCCGATCGATCTCGATCAGGAACTCGAAAGCACAGAAGGCGTTGGCTTGCAAGCTGGAGGTTGAAAAGCTGCATGCCCATGTGCAGCTGCTGTCAGCTAGCAGGCCTCGAGCCTGGCACCTGGCACTTTAGAAGCAGGAGGATGCGAAAAAGCGGTCCCACACAGCTCGGCAAATGAGCAGGAGCAAGAACGAGCAGAACAAATGAGAGCATTGATTGGTCTGTGCGTCCAAGCTTTGCGTGAGAAGGTGCACAGTTAGGGTTTGTGAGAACCGAGTGGACCCAGGACGGGAAAGCGGGCAAGAGGGAAAGAAGGGTAAGAGCTGCGAGCCAGCAAACTACCTTGCTTTGACTTGCCAGAAGCAGAGCAAGTCTCATCTGTCCACGATAGCTGCCTACAGTAGAAAAGCGCAGCCAGCGACACAGCCAAGCGATACAACCAAGTGCATTAGATAGTTTCCATAGGTGCAAGACGCAAGTGCCGGCAGATCCAAACAGCATCAAGCAAGTACAGTACACACACGAGTTCTCCGCCCTCCCTTTCGCTCATTTCCATTAGGAGAACTGCCGCAGCAACACTGAGCAGCTGCTGTTTCTGGACAATTTCTTTCCGTTTGCTCCTTCTTTCTGGAGAGAAGAGCTCTTTCCGTTTTTTGTTTTTGGATAGCAAATATCTTTTCTTTTTCTGCCTCCCTCATATTGTCCCCCCCCTCTTTCGCCTTACTTTTTTTTTTCTTTTCGCCTTACTCTTCTTTTCTTTTCGACTTCATTTTCTTCTTTTGCTGTCGCTCGAGGACTCGATCTGTTTGCTCTTTCCATCAGCCGCAAGTTTCATCGCGAACCTGTCTCCACTCTCCAGCTCCAATCCAAACCTTGACCCAACCTCGACATCCACCTGCACCAATACCGCTTCCTCGTCTTCTTTGATTACCAGATACAAACTCCGTAGCGACAAGGGCCCTCCTACATCACCATATTCTCTGTCTTTCCCGCAATTACTGACCTACCCCACACATCATATGGACACTCCCCTCTGCTTTTCTCCCCATTAGCCTTCCTGGTGATAGCTGCTGTAGTTAACTCTCCTCCCTCCTCTCCTTGTTCTTTCGGCTCTTCTCGCAATGATCAACTTCTCAAACTTTGTTCAAAAAGCTCAGCAGCTCATCGACCCTTCTGCCGGCCTAAACTTTGGCCTCAACCGCTCGAACAATCCCGACCCTGACGTCAATCCCGACAAAGCCACTCTTTTCCAAGCCCAGTTCCGCCTCCCCGCCTCCCAGTCCCCCAACTACGAGATAAATGCCGAGCTTATCATCCCGCCCTCTAATGCCACCCAAGGCGACAAGGACCATGACCGCGGCTACCGCTATGCTGGCAAACTTCACCTGAGCCAGGGCTTCATTGCCTTTTCCACAACCCCCTCTAGCTTTGTCCAGTCCTCTACCCTGGCTACATCCCAGCTCTTTACTGGACAGACCCACGGCGGCGGCCCTGGCGGCAACGGGTTTACCTTTCCTCTCTGTGCGATCCGCCGTGTAGAGCGACTCAACAGTCACCAGTTTCAGTTTGCTTTGGCCATCACTACATGGAATGGCTTCATGCTCGAGACCTCCAAGTCAGCCCCGGGACCCGATGACCGCGAACAGCGCTTCACAATCTATCTTGCCGGCACAAGGACCGCCTGTGAGCGCTTTTGCGACGGGCTTAAGCGCGGCCTGCGGGCTGGCGTTGTTAATGTGGCCAAGATGAAACGAGTAGCTGCCGAGTGCTATTCTGAGTATCTCATGTTGCCTGCTGACAAAAAGCCATCGTCGCCTCCAGATGCCGGTCTTGGATTGATGTTCAGGTACCCTGGCGATGCTAAAAAGCTGCGGGACCGTGCCAAGATGCGCCTATGGACTGAATATCTACGCGATAATGGTCGAAATATTACCCTGATTCGCCAGCCCACGTTTCACAAACTGATCCGAGTCGGCCTGCCTAACCGCTTGCGCGGAGAAACATGGGAGCTCACCTCGGGCTCTCTCTATCTCCGCCTTGAGAACCCTAGCCTGTACGTCGACACGCTGGAAAAACACGCGGGCAAAGAGTCGCTTGCTATCGACGAAATTGAAAAGGACCTCAATCGCAGCCTGCCTGAATACCCTGGCTTCCAGAGCCCAGAGGGCATTGGCCGTTTGCGCCGCGTGCTGACAGCCTACAGCTGGGTAAATGCTGATGTGGGCTACTGCCAGGCCATGAACATTGTCGTTGCGGCCCTGCTCATCTACATGTCCGAGACTCAGGCCTTTTTCCTGTTGTCGACATTGTGCGACCGTCTTGTCCCCGGATACTATTCGACAACCATGTATGGAACACTTCTGGACCAGAAGGTCTTTGAGTCTCTTGTCGAGCGTACCATGCCCGTTCTCTGGGAGCACCTCGTTAAAAGCGATGTACAGCTCAGCGTGGTGTCGCTGCCATGGTTCTTGTCTCTTTATATAAATTCTATGCCACTCGTCTTTGCCTTTCGTGTTCTCGACGTCTTCTTTGTCGAGGGCCCCAAGGTCTTATTCCAGGTTGGCTTGGCTATTCTCCGCATCAATGGCGAGGAGCTCCTGGATGCTGCGGACGATGGGGCTTTCATTTCTGTTCTCAAATCTTACTTTACGCGTCTGGACGAGTCAGCTCACCCGAAGTCTGATAACCCCAAGCTCCGTGCGGTCACCCGTTTCCAGGAGCTCATGGTTGTTGCCTTTAAGGAGTTTTCCGAGATTACGCACCGCAGCATCACCGAACTGCGGCTGAAGAACAAGGACGCAGTGCTCAACAACATTGAGAATTTTGCCAAGCGTACCGCCTTGCGTAATCTGGGGCCTGATAGCAAGCTCATGGCACCAGAGGAGCTGGGTGCCTTGTACGATCGATTCTACACTATTTTGTACGAACGGCAGCAGCGTGACCGCATTCTGTTAGAGGAACAGCGCCGGCGAGGAGACTTCAATGCCGGTCGTCCTGGGGGCAAGGGCCGCGGTTCTGATTCCTTCTCCATCTCATCTAATGATCACAGCATTGCCAAGGGCCGTGTGGGCCTGGGTCCTAGCACTAGTGAAATGGACTATGATGGTTTCCGCGAGTTTCTCGCTAATATGACTAAGTGGGCTATTGTGGATAACCCGTCAACCCCGCGTCGAGAAACCTACTCTGACCGAGAGAAGGGCATGTTCGCAGCCACTCGCAAGTCTGATGCATCAGTGTACCTTGGCCCATGGGGAGCGGGCCCTGAGCCTGCTGACCATGAATTCATGCAACGCTTGTTTGCTCGCTGGGACTCGGACTCTAAAGGCTTTTTGACACTTCAGGATGTTGTGCTTGGCCTTGCCCGGCTTAAAGGAAAGCGCGACATCATGGGCACCATTACCTACTTTTTTGAGCTGTATGACGACGACTCGGATGGTCGCGTTGATCGTGAGGGTATTCTTCGGATGTCCGAGGCTCTGCTCTTCCTCTCTCGTCGTGGTCTGGACGGAACACTCAGCCCTGCGGCCCAAAACAACTCGCCTCCTCCCGAGTCTATGGCAGCCCCTGCTGGAAGTGTACCGGGCATTGTGATACCGGGGCAATCAAATAATGAAAAGTTCCTTGGCAGTGTTAGTGCGTTTATCCGTCGGTGTTTTGAGTACGCCGATCCTGACCACCCCCAGAATGTGGCAGCTCGTGAGGCCGAGCTGGCGAGGCAAAAGGAACAAAGGGGACGGGGGGAGTCGACTACGGCATCTTCAGGCGATACAAATGATTTGATAGACCCAGATGCATTTGCCATCGGCGACGACTCGGAGGATGAATTTTCTGATCGCGACTCGCCTGCAGCTGCCGACAAGATGCCTGAGATTGACCTTCTCACTATGGATGACTCGCCGCCTGGTAGCCCACGTCCAGCTAAGGCCGGGCTATCTTCGCCGTCTAAGCCTAAACGTAAGACGGACCGTTCTGCCTCGTCCCAAGCTGCCAATGCCGCTTTGGACCCATCAAATCCGTTGCATATTACCCTACCTACTTTCCGCATGGTCGTCCTTGCAGACGAGATGCTTGAGCAGTTCTTTGAGTCTTCGCTGCCTGCCTCTTTTCACATTATTGATGGCTTGTCATCTGCTGCCACCTCTGCCTCCTCCTCCACCCTGACTACCTTCTCCAGCCTTGGTGTTACATTTACTGGCGCTGCACGTGCTGCTGCATCTGCGGCCACTGGCTCATCTTCTGCGGCTGCAGTTGGGCCCAACATCAACCTCAACCAGGCCGGTCGTGGCCTGCGCGGCGTGTTGGACAACATTGTCACCAATGGAATGCAGGTTGCCAGCGAGGTGCAGCGTCGCATTGAGGAAGCCCAGAAGGAGATGGAGCGGGCTGCTGCAGCCGGGACACATGCCGGCGCGCCGTTCGCGACAACGGCCGGGCTAGCTGGGAGACCAGCTGCCATCGGCGCTGCAACTGCACATGACGAGGACGATGAGGACGATGATGACGATGCCCAGGGCCGCGATTTGTTGGACGGCGCTGATGCACAAGCAGGAGGGGGTGTGGGCGGCGTGGAAAGCGAGCAACTGGTGGATTTTGGACAGGAGGCTGGGCAAGGCAAAGTGCTGGAGTTTACAAGCTGAGGGGCCAAGGCGAGAGGAGAACAGGTGTGGTGAGAAATAGGAATAGAGGGGATGAGAAATGTGTTTTTTTATGTATATAGTGTATAGCAAGGGTCCGTTTTTTTCTTTGGCCTGTTTGTGCACAGGAGATGTTTGTCTGCTTGTTGGTTACTTTTTTTTTTTTTTTTCTTTTTTTTTTTTGTTTTTCCCCCCGTTTTTGTATATTTCTTTCCAGCAGCTGGGTCATTGCATCGTGACATGAATATAAAGACATCACTAACATCTAGCTATTCGGTATGTTACATGGGTTGCATTACGCAGAGGCTTTCTGAGGGTTCGCTGAATTTGATTGCATGATGTCGGGGGGAGAGATGCGATGGCATGGCGTATTAATGGGTGCATATTATTATACAGATACTAGTGCCAACATGGCATGCCGTGGAAAGACAGACAACTCATTACGCCCCCCTCATTTCTCTCACTTCTCCGTGTGTCCGTTATTCAGCACCATTTCTAGCACGATCTGCATCCCTGTAAACTCTGGATGCGTCATGGAGATCTTGACCGTGGTTCTACTATCCACCAGCCCTGGCGCCACCGAGCCATTGGCACCACCAGCTGCTGCCGCCGCTGCCGCGGCCGCCACGCTACCTGTCGGGCCGCGAGCGCCATAGTCAAGACACCGCACATCCTTGCCAGCAATAATTTGGCGCAGACGACCATTCTCGGCATTGCGCACCTCGACGTAATCCTCATTGAAGAGAAGCAGATACTGGCCACACAGTGTGGCGCCGCGCGCCTTCTTCTGTCGCCCCGAATACTCCATAATCAGCGTGCGCGACACGTCACCATGCTTATCGACGTACACGGCACAATCTTCGTAGGCTAGTAGGAACTCCTGGTCGTTGAGCCGGAACATGCCCAGTGGCTTCTGGTCCCGCACACGATTTGCAATGTTGATTATGGCTGGTTGCCTAAGGTCGGGAATTGATAGGGGCTGTTTCTTGTCGAGCGTCAGCAGCTCGAAGCCCTTGGCAGTGGCTACCGCAATGTACGAGTGGAACAGATTGAGACTGTAACATTCCACGGGCAGATAGAACTCATCGTAGTCGCGGAAGCTCTCCGTTGTGCCCGTGCTCTTCCAGCCGCCAAATAGCTTGGACTTCTTTTCTGTGCTTTTGTGATACACAGGCTCAAGTACCTTGAAAAAGGTGTTGTGCACGCCCTCCTTGCGCTTGTAAAACACCAACATGCGATCCTTCATGCGCGCTGCTGCAAAGAACGACACGTCTTTGGCCAGTCTCTGTGGCGCATTGCGCGGGTTGCCATGTGTCGGGTTAGAGCCTAGACTCGTGCCCATCGACACGACAAAATCAAGGCGGTATGAGACCAGTGACCGGTCGGTGATGATTAGGCAAACAGAAAAGTCCTCCAGCACAGCTATTTGTGTCACCTTGGTGACGGCAATTGCTTTGGTCCAACCACGCGGGTTCATAGTGTCGGATATGTACACGCCAATGTCAGTGCCAATGGCAATTAGCGACTTGCCAAAGGCCGAAAAGCCCGTGGAACAGTTGACCTGGGCTCTGCACACAGCCGCCGGGCCACGGCCAGGGCCGTATACAGCCTCCAGATCTCGGATAGCTGTGTCTAGCGGGGTCTCCTTAATGGGCACACCAGGGACCTTGCTCTGGGATACGGACGATTCGTAGGCAAAACCACTATCCGCAAGCACTCGTAAGCGGAAGGGTTCGGCGTTTTGTGAGCGCAGCGCCTTGGCATGGCGTGTCTTGGCCTCGGTGATCTTGTTACACCACTCGCTACGGGCCTGAGCTGAAGATGCATATAAAGTGAAGACCTCATGGCCCAAATGCTTGATCTTGAAAGGATATAGGATCTTGCCATCGTCGCCTATCTGCTCCATCCCACCAGCCGGTGTGTTGGTGCGGGACAGCTGGCTGTTGACTGCTGGAGTTGGACGGCCTAGAGGAGCAGTGATGCCTTTCTGCTTTGAAATGGGGTCATCATTGGAACTTTCAAGAACAAGCAAGGGCATTGGGATGGGCTCCTTCGAAACATCATATTTCTTTTCACCGCGTTGATCCTTACACGACTTGGACAGAATCAGGTAGTGATCAAACAACAGTGCGTGTGTGTTTACCCAGCTCATGTTCTTGGAGCCAGTCCGTTGCAGGTCGCCTTGCATAAGAAGCTCACGGCCAAGATGGTCCAGGTTTAGTGTCGAATGAATGTTGGGCCGCAGTATAATCATATTAGCGAGCTCGCTGATAATAACCTCTTTTTGGACCTCGGCTACCTTGACATCGCACTCCAGCGTGACCTTGTGGATCTCCTCAATAGCCTTGCTAAGGTTAACCTTTTCCTCGCCCTCCTCAGAGTGCTTGACTAGTGTCTGTAACAGCAACGTGTAGCGCTGAAGCCGTGTAATCGGCGCCTTGAGGAAGGTTGGCCAATCGAGCCGCTCTGAGCGCTTGTGGTTGCTCACTTCTTTGAGGAACTGGCGGAAGAGAATATTGCGCGACTGCTCTCGCCGCATTAATAGCTCGGCCCTGGGATACGCCGCGGCATATGCTAGATATGGGTCACGAGCTTTGCGGATCCATTCACGGAAGAGATCGCTAATACCTGACACCCACGGGCCCTGCTCTTGCTGTCGGTACTTGAGCTGCGCTAGCAGATTGTCCTTGTTAGCCCTGAGGACGGGGTCAACCTTGCCAAACACTTGTTGTAGGAATTTGTCTAGCTTCTGTGGAGGGATAATAGCTGGGCGAGCGTTGTATAGCTCATCCCGATACAAGACACGTAACACCTCTAGCTGATTCATGTAGCCTTCCTCGCCAGTAATCACTTCGTGAAGAATGCGCTGGCGCTTGGCCTCTTCTTTGCTCTTGGTCTCAAGAATTTCACGCGTGATCTTGTAGTGCGCGTCCCAGTCCAGCGATTTGGCAAAGTCTTCAGAGAGAATGCTGTCTAGATTGGCCTTCTTCAGCGTGCGTGCGCAATGGTGTGAGTAGCAGCGACCACTCATCTGTGTCTCGTGGAGTTTTGGGGCATAGCAACCGGACCCAGTTAGCTGCCACAACACACCCGATATGCTTCCGCTTCCAAACTTGACCCATTCCTCTTCAGGCATCAAGAACTCAGCCTGGAACATGAGGCTAACTACATATGCACCTAGTGTCTCAGCATCGGCAATATTCATAGTATGGACCTTAGTAGTAAATAGCACCACAAGACCCTCCTCTACTGTCTTTTTTTTAAGATCTGGCTCGCCATCTGCCATGTCTTGGATCCACGAAGCCAAGGAGCTGAGAGCCCATGGCTCTTTGCAGCGGCGGATGTCCGATGAGCTGAGTTTGGAGGGCACAAATCGTCGTTTGCGGCCCTGAGGTAGAGCAATGTCAAAGCTTGTGAGATTGTTTGGGTTGCCCTGATAATGTGGGTAGTTCTGGGCTTCTGTAGCAGCAGCAGGCAGCAGAGACGTGCGCGCTCCCCGACGTAGTTCGCTGGCATCTGTACGTGAGCGTAACGGTGCGGTGACTGTAGGAGTATGGCTATGGATGTTCATTGAGCTAGACCGCTCCACAAGACCTGAGGCTTGCGCGTCTGTGCTATAGTTTGACGTGTGTTCTATAGCCGGGCTGGGTTGGGACGGGTCGTAGGCGTCGCTGTAGGCGTCGGTGTAGCCATCATTATAATTATCATTGTTATAGCCTTGGTCATCTGTAGGAGCTGGTGGCAAGGAAGGGAGAGGCCGGTTTATAGGTCCCGGATGATAGAACATATCAGGGTACTCATCGCTGCCCGAGGCAATGGAACTGTGGTCTTCTTCAGCATCGGCCTCATCATAGTTGGCTACTGGCACCTTAGGAGCGGGTGTATGCAAGCCACCGGTGTTTCCGTAATCCATTTCGGCATCTTCAAAACCAGGTTTGTTTTCACTGTCACCATACTTGAAGCTGTGGTGATGGTGGTTTTGCGGCGGAAGCGCTTCATTAGGATGGGACTGAGAGGGATAATTATCATAGCCATATCCACTGTTGTTGTTGTTGTTGCTGTTGTCATAGGATTTATGGATTTGACCAGCTTCGTTGAAAGTGCCATCTGCCCCGTAGGTCTGTAGGTGTCCTGAATAGTAAGCTGCGTCCGGGTCTTGGGTACCATCGAAATTTCCTTGTTCGAGCGGCTGCGCCTGCGCTAGTTCAGATTCTGATGAGGTTCCCGCTGAATTGGCAGTAGATTGTGTCACAGTAGCTGTTGAGTGAAGAGATGTTGACGAATTAGCAAACGAAGCGGTTTGTGGAGACAAGAAAGGCGGAGCTGCAGATCCGGGGGTTCCGAGGCCATAGACACTGCTAAAGCGACGAGACTTTTCCGCCATCTCAGCCTCCTCCATCATAGCCAGGCCCATGTTGGCATATTCATCTTCTTCATCGTTGCCACCACTGTCACTTTGCTCCTTGAACTCGCCGTAGTCATAGTTGTTAGGCTCCAAAGTACCGGAATTAATAGCGGAATGATCGCCAATAGTTTTTCTTTGTTGATAGCCACCAAGAGGCGCTGGCGCGGCTGAGGCAGCAACTGAAGGCGAGTCTTGCCAGCGGAGGTTATCCATTTCATCAGACGAGACATGGTTGTTGTTAGAAACCGAGGGCGTATGGTGAAGCTGAAGGGTCATAGCCTGTATATCCTGCATCAAGGTATCTTGTGTTACGCATTCACGATCATACTCTTCGATATCATAATTATCTGCATTTCCATCATTATTCCAGCTGATGTATTCATCTTCAACTGGTCGCGAAGGTAGTGGGGCGTTTGTAGGATGGCGGGATAGTCCACTGGGAGAGTAAGAGGGCATGTATGACTGTTGGGAGGCGTGTGAGTTGGAGCGGGCTATGCGACTAGCAGCAAGATCATCATAGTAAGCAGTATCTGACTCTTCAGCGGCAAAAACAGGGCCAACTGGGATGGCATCGTGTGCGGTTATAGGGTAAGGCGGTATTTGTACAGGCATCTCTGATGCTGGAGACACTGAAGAAGCGCTTGAGGGCAAAGCCCCAGGCTGCGGATAGTGGCCGTGGGCCAAGGATTTGAAAGAAGAAGGGTTGTATGAAGCAGCAGAGGTAGCGCCAGGAACAGGAGCGCCAATCATAGGGATAGCACTGTTGGATGAGGTTGAGTTGAAGCTGTGGCTGTGGCTGTGGCTATGGCTATGTGAGCCAGCGACAGGCGTTGGAGGCAAGTCATAAGTCTGGGATGAATTGTATGAGGTCATGCCTTGGCTGGACTGGGCAGTGGCGGGAGAGATAAAGGAGGAAGTGGTAGTAGAAACAGCCGAAGAAGGCCCGGAGTATTGTGATCGAGAATGGGAAAGCGAGCGCGACCCTGCGCTGCCATTTCCACTGTAGTTGCTGTAGCCGTGGTAGGTTGGGCCTCGTTGTATAGGAGTGCTGGTGTTGGCATAGGCGGCAGGATTATAGACTTGAGGCGCAAAATTGTGTGGCGGCTGCTGTTGTTGTTGTGATTGTTGTTGGGACATGGTAGCAGAGGCAGAGCTGTAAGTAGGCGAATTTCCGTAGCGGGATGTTGTGGGAGAGGAGTGGTAGGGTTGGGAGATGGTATTTGAGCGGAAGGTCTGCGGGTTGTAAACGGCAACGGATGAACCTGGAGAATAAGAGGACCCGTGGTTAATAGAGCCCCGAGCGGAGGTGGCAGCCATGCTAGCAGCAGGTAAAAAGAGCTCGTCCGTGCCTTGTTGCTGGCGAAATGGATGCTGTGACTGTGCCTGGACTTGCTGGTATTGGTGGTGCTGGTGCTGGTGCTGGTGCTGGTGCTGGTGCTGATGCTGATGCTGATGCTGATGCTGGTTCTGGTAGTGTGAAACGCTAGCAGCATCATCTCCATTGTTAAAACTGAGTTGGCGGGAGACCCCAGTCGCTCCAGGCGAGTTTGTAGTGTCATTTTCTCCGACAGGATACTGCACGGGAGGCACATGGCCATAGTGGCCCTGAGCATCAGAGCAGAACGACATGGCGATGGACGACTAAAAGCAGCGACAGAAAGCAGTCATGGGCGAAAGGGCCAGGCGCTTAGAAGGATTATCCAGCGGTGGGGATATGGGAGGACAAAAGCTTAGCGAAGAGAGTAAAGAAGCCAAGGCGGAAGCGGGGGAATGAAGATGATCAGACAAGAGGCAGGCGGTGTTTAGCGATATGCGATCAAGTCAGAGTAAACAACAGAGGGTGCCCTACTACTGAGCAGACATGTTAGAGAGGGGCGGAGTCACAGACAAGCGAGACAGAAAGTAGATGGTGGTATTGGAAGAATGCCACTGATTGGCTAGAGGGCAACGATGAATGGCGATGGTTGATGGTTGTAAGGCTAGGGTTTACGGTACCTTTAGAGACGAGATGAAAACAAAACAGCTGCAAGACGCGAATACGCCAAGACAAAGACACGAAGAAGCCTCAAATTGTCGTCTTTTGTTTTTGCTAGGCGATGTTGAGCTTCAACTTAATAGACAGCAAAAGGGGTAAAAAAGCTGGTGGGGAAAGGCAAAGGCGAAGGCAAAGAGAGGCAAGTCAGGGCGGTCCAAACTCCCCGCTTACTGTTCTGTGCCTCTTTGGCTCTGTGCCTCAGGCTGTGACAGGTAGGGCAGGCCAATAGAATCCTAGGCGACGCCGGTCGTGATGCGTCTAGCCAAGGTCAGTTGACGTGAGTGTGCAGTGACGAACAATGGAAGAATGATTAAAATTAAGACTAAAACGGCCGTTATTGTTAATGGCGATGGCTTGTTCTCTCTTCTGCTTCTGCTTCTTGAACCAAGGGCCAGGAGAACAACAAAGCCAACGGGCGGGCGCTGAAGCCAAAACCTAAAAAGGCTAAAAGCTTGACGCTGGTGTTTGAGGCGACGGCAGCAGGATTCGCAGGTCCTTTGTAGCCTACCAGCGCGAAAATCAAGTGCGATGCAATGTACGTGGTGCTGGGAGGAGAGGCTGAGACTAAAACTCTAGAAAAGGCTCTAGAGTATAGATTTCGTGATAGACAACACAAGGCTATCCAAAGAGGGGTAGTCGGAAAATTTTGACGCCTTAAATCTAGAATTTTCACTGAACAACCGGCAAAGCCTTGTGATGTGGTTTTCCAATCTAACCCTGGTCAGCCCTCTTTAACCCTAGAAGAGACACATGACATGGCGTCTGTCTAGGTCATGCTCCGTCGTTGACACTGCATTCTACTTCAGTCGGTGCGAAGCGCAAAAGCGGGACAATTCGCAAAGCTAAGGCTGTTGCTGTTGTTGTCGCCGCTTGCTAGTTTCTCTCTCCTCCCTACAGTACACACGTCTCCATCTTCACTACCGAGCCTTGTCGATCTTTTCGTCGCTCAGACATTTGCTGCATTGCAGCAGTCATTGGTTTCCAAGGGTGCTTATCAGCTTGGCTTTGATGATGTAATGATGCGGGGTGCAACAATAGGAGCTAGTGCGGTTAGTCAAGTGTGTAGACGGAGAAGATAGCCTTTGGAGAGGGGCCAATGGGGCCACGGGTACCCGTAGCTTTAAAATCGCATGGGACCCGTGTGGATTAGATAAGCTCTCGCTTTCAGCATCACTGATCGCCAACACGACGCGCAAAATCGCCATGATAACGCTCTTTAACAATGGAGAAGTAGGTAACACAAGAATGGATCGAGCCTAGCTTCGTTTCTTGACGATTATCTCCCACCTGAAAGCGAACATGAGTCTCGAAAGTCGCTTTTACAGTCAATCAATTCTTGCACACTAGATCGTGGCTGTGCTTTGCCATGGCCTTCGTCATGGGGAGATCTACTAGGGAGAGCCCCGGCCGATTGACAGTTGCATAGCATGCAAGCCTCCTGATGCTTTGAAGAGCTGGCAACGGAACGGAAGACTACTGCTCGAGGTGCCAACTACCCGTTCTTAATAATGGCAAAACTGTCTCTCGACAAGGGTATCCAAGAACAGCAGTAGATGAGCTCTTGTATCATAGTCGACTCGCAATAGAATCCACTGAGAGCTGTTATTGTAGCTTGGACGTCCAATTGATCGCAGCAACGTGGTGTGTGAGCTGTGCCGAAAGCGGAAGCTTACGTAATCTCCACGGGTCCCGTGTGATGTCAAAACTACGGAGAGTGTTGCTGACGTAAGTTTGAAGCAGAAAGCTGGAAGCTCCACTATGAGCTGTGAGCTGATGGTAGGTAGCTGGCCTGCGAGCCTTGCATATGTAGTGTGTTCATAGCATAGCAGGGTCCCTTCCCTCCAGAAGTGTCCCCTCCCCATACAAGCAGTTTACCAGCGCTGCAGTCGGGTCGTTGCAAAACCACAACAGATGACGGAAGGGAGCCGTGATTGAAGCTTAGACGCCCGAAGGTCCTTTTTGTTTTGTCTAGCTTGGCTCGCTATCATTGGCTGCCTATTAAGCTCGCTCCTAGCCCCGCTGTCGGTCGGGTAAACAAAGAAGGAAAGCCGGAGGAACAGAGACTGGAATGGCGCTACAAGCAAGGTACGTATTACTAAGTGCATCGGTACATCGGTACATCAATACATCGGTGAGTCGTCACTTCGGTGCTCCACTTCTGCGTGTCTCCACCTGCGTTTTTTACTGCGTTTTAGCTGTCAGAGTCGCCCAGCAAGTGCTTTTTAGCCGCGTGCGTGGCCCTAGCAGCCTATTACTGAGTGACAAGCTGTATTATTACTGAGTGACAAGCTGTGTTATTACCTGCTACAGCAGTCAGGGCACTTTACAGCACCTATTTAGGGTCTAGAAGCAGCTTCTTCATTTGTTTAGCTGTAGGGTGTAATGCTTATATCTTACGGATCTTGACTTTGCTATTTAGAGGGGAGCTGCCCCCTCCTGAAAATCCCTAACCTCCGTTTCCCTCTCCCCCTCTTCTTCTTCATCTTTCAGACTCACATTCGAAAAATCTTCTCAGAACCGAAACTCGCGTTTAAAATCTTCAAAATGGTTAAGGCTGGTTAGTTTTCCTTTCTTTTCTCATTCTCTCTGCACCTCTTTCAATGACCTATAGCTTGCTTGCTCTATTCTTGCTCTAAATCTACCCCTCCATACCGTTGCCCCCCAGAGTAAGGCCACTCGGGCTTTCTCCTCCCCCATCCCCAGATCAGGTCATCCCCAACCCAAGCTTTTTGTCGTTTTCCCCTGTCGAAGGAGCTGCCAGCTTGGTGAAGTGAGCAAGTTTTATTCCCTAAAGGCTTCCTCTAGACTGCGAGCTTGCTCATGGCTGAGTGGTTGCTTACTGGGCGAGATGTCCCTTTCTAGGCTGGATGAGCAAGTTATCTGCTGTGACTGTGACGCTCAAGCCAGAAAAAATACGTCAATGGGTGTAGGAGCGGACATCGATGCATCCCCGAACATGTGTGGGTGTGGGCATGGGCATGGGCGTGTGTGCTGCGTGTGTAACTAGGAACGGGCCGAGAGCGAGCAAGCTACCTAGCTACTGTCCATCCACCTGTCTAGCGGGTCATCTAGCTGCCACTACCTTTCCATCGCCAGGCACAAGATCCTAGATGCCGTTGCGGGCAGGCGGCGAGATTCCTGCTGATCTGTTGTCGCTGCTAGTACTGCCAATGCCCCTCACAGATTCAAACGCTAACCCATAATCTCTTCTCTCTCCCCTTAGTCTGCGTTGTCCGTGGTGACTCCACCGTCACCGGCTCCATTGTTTTCGAGCAGGCTTCCGAGAACGAGCCCACTACCATCACCTACGAGATCTCAGGCCAGGATGCCAATGCCAAGCGTGGCATGCACATCCACACCTTCGGCGACAACACTAACGGCTGCACTTCTGCCGGCCCTCACTGTGCGTTTTGGCTTGACACCGACACATATGCTACATTCGAAGACGCCGATAATGGCTGGCGGGTAAATAACTAACACCCACTTTCTTTCTTTAGTCAACCCCCACGGCAAGACCCATGGCGCCCCTACCGATGAAGCCAGACACGTTGGCGATCTTGGCAATATCGAGACTGATGCCAACGGTGTCGCCAAGGGCACCATCAAGGACTCTCAGGTTAAGCTGATTGGCCCCCACAGTGTTCTAGGCGTAAGTTTTTCTTTGCTCTGCTCTGGGCGCTTAACTCCCTTAGCTCTACATTGGCTCTGCTTGCTAACAAACCAATCCAATTACAGCGCACCATTGTCGTCCATGGCGGCACTGACGACTTGGGCAAGGGCAGCAACGAAGAGTCTCTAAAGACTGGCAACGCTGGTCCCCGCCCTGCTTGCGGTAAGTTATGTCTCTTCTTTCTTGCTCTTCGAACGCTTGCTAACTCTGCACTTTTCTATTTCTCTAGGTGTCATTGGAATCTCCGCTTAAATACAAACCTGCCCCAGCAGGGTTTTTGTCATGAGACGAAGGGAAATCAATACCGTAACGAAATCAACTCTGTATTAATAAGTAAACTCACATGGATTTTTCTTCCTCCGCTTGGGGTTGTGTTGCCTTCTAGTAGAACCCATGTTGAATGTTTACATTGTTGTATCAGTGCTAGACTTATAAGCATGTACCAAGTGGAAGATTAGACCGATCTTGTGGTCAAGTCGTCTTTCATAAAGCTAGCTTTACCATGCCCCGTCGTGTCTTTTCTGCCATCGCCAATCATTAGCCGACTTACGCCGAGCTTAACTGTTTCAGTCAACAGCTACACTTATCTTAGCTAGGTAAGCTCTACAAATACATGAGCTCTTGTTAACCCTCAAGACCTTCGGGTTAATGGCGCCTTTGTTTACCCCACCGTGATCAACCCTTACCTTGTGTGGGTTTTCTTTGCCTCTTTAATGGGGCTTGAGCTTCTCGACGTAGTTGCCAGCTTAGCTATCCCAAGCCAGTCAGCCCCTTCAGCAGCTTCTTTAGTTTTGTTAAGAGAGAAATGGATCAATTGGATCAATTGTTAGGTGTCCTTAAGCTGCTGAGCGCATTTTTGGCAAAAATAGGAAGCCTAGTTCTGTAGCGCTATACAATAAGTTGTACCTGATTTGAATGAACTTGTGGGGAGGGGGCTTGTGTAAAACGCAGCCGAAAAAATACCAAGAGAAAAACCCACTTGCTGTCCTTTTCGACGTCACAATAATCGTGCCGAAAAAAGAAAGACCAGCTCTACTATTTTAGCACTTGCTTCGTTCATTTTTAGCTCTTTCTCAGATTACTTCTTCTCTTTTCATCTCTGTGTTTTCAGTAACTGCTTCTTTCTAATTTGCATTTATAAATACCAGAGTCCTCCTCTTGCAACTTAACATTTCTTCTCATCTACATATTTCCCTCCTTGTCTTACTCTCTCTATCCGTTATCTTCTTTCTTGGCTGTCGTTCTTCTGTATATCAATCTGTTTTTTTCTCTGTTTTTTATCTGATTCTCTAGTCACCTTTGCTTATTCGACGTGGCATTCTTTTCTCAACCTTTTTTTCTTCATCCATATGTAAGTGGCCTATATTATAGCTGCCTCATAGTTCCAATCTACATCTAGAGCTATAGCTACACCAACGGTAGCTTGCCATTTATATCAAGCCATTGGCGTTGTATTCTATTCCGAGACAGGTGGTATCAATCTGCATTAAAAATCTATACAAGACACAATTGCCAAGCTATAGCCTCGATGACTTGGAATCAGCAGCACTAGACCGTCAGTTGCCAAACATGCTCAACTAACAACTCTCCCAACCTCTCTATAGACAAACGACTTTATACATCCCCTACTACTTTTCCCATACCCTCTTCCTCCGAAATACACAATGGCGCTGAGTCCCTTTTTTGCCAAGGTCAAGGGTATCATCTCGGGCGATACCCTCCTGCTTTGCCACCCCCAGCGCCCCCAAGACGAACGCACCTTTTCTCTCGCCTATGTCACTAGTCCTCATTTGCGTCGCGAGGGCGACGAACCATTCGCCTTCCAGTCCAGAGAGTTTTTACGCGAGAAGCTCATTGGCCAAATGGTCCACTGCACACCATTGTACACCGTCCCAACACTTAAGAGAGAGTTTGGCACTGTACAGTACGGCGGCAAGGATGGCCCCATGCTTCCTGATGAAGCTCTGAAGTGGGGTTGGCTCAAGGTTCGCGATGAGGCGGGTCGCAAAGATGACGACGAGGAGACTCTGACTCATTTGGATAAGCTCCGTAGTCTCCAGGACCAGGCTCGCTTGGACGACCTTGGTCTGTGGGCTGGCTCAGGAGGCTACCTGACTACCCAGCATGACCTCGGCGGCCCTTCGTTCTTGGACGAATACAAGGGAAAGCTCATGGATGGCATTGTCGAGCGTGTGCTATCTGGCGACCGTGTGCTTCTGAGATTGCTTGCTTCCGAGTCCAAGCACTTCAATGTCATGACTCTAGTTGCTGGTATCCGCACACCTACTACGGAACGTACTCTTTCTGATGGAAGTGTGCAGCCTGCAGAGCCCTTTAGCAATGAAGCCAAGAAGTTTGTTGAGGAGCGTCTACACCAGCGCGCCGTAAAGGTCTTTGTTGCCGGTATGAGCAACCAGGGCCAGCTGATTGCAAGCCTGCTGCACCCCCGTGGTGACATTTCAGTCTTCCTGCTAGAGGCCGGTCTTGCTCGTTGCAATGACTTCCATTCGACTATGCTTGGCGAGAAGATGGCTGCGTTGCGTGCAGCTGAGAAGAAGGCTCAGTCTCAAAAGCTAAATCTACACACCAACCATGTGTCTAGAAACAACGAAGGCAGTACCTCAGACATGGTTGTCTCTAGGATTGTTTCCGCTGACACCATCTTTGTTCGCACCAAGACTGGCACTGAAGAAAAGCGCATCAGCCTTAGCAGCATTCGTGCTCCTCGCGTTAACGAGCCGTCCGAGGCCCCGTTCAGAGATATGGCCAAGGAGTACCTCCGTAAGAAGCTCATTGGAAAGCATGTGCGCGTGGTTGTCAATGGCCACAAGCCTGCCAGTGACGGCTTCGAGGCTCGCGATATCGCGACCATCACTGAGAAGGGCAAGAATATCAACTTGGCTCTTGTTGAGGATGGCTGGGCCTCAGTCATCAGACATCGCGCTGATGACAGCGATCGTGCCCCTAACTACGATGAGCTGCTTGCTATGCAGGAGAAGGCCAAGAGTGAAAGCAAAGGAATGTGGAGTGACAAGGCCCCCAAAGGTGTACAATACACTGACATGTCGGAATCTGTCCAAAAGGCCAAGATTCAGTTGTCTACGCTGCAGCGCCAGCGCAAGATTTCCGCCATTGTCGACTTTTGCAAGGCTGGTTCGCGCTTCACTGTGCTGATTCCTCGTGAGAATGCCAAGATCACACTGGTTCTTGGTGGCATCCGCGCCCCGCGTGCTCCCCGCAACAACGGTGAGGGTGGCGAGCCTTTTGGCCAAGAAGCCTTGGATCTAGCCAACCGCCGTTGCAACCAGCGCGACTGCGAAATTGATGTCCACGACATTGACAAGGTCGGCGGCTTCATTGGTGACCTATATATTAACCGCGAAAGCTTTGCCAAGGTTCTGGTTGAGGAGGGTCTCGCTTCAGTCCATGCGTACAGCGCCGAGAAGTCTGGCAATGCCACCGAGTTGTTTGCTGCCGAGTCCCGGGCCAAGGAGGGTCGCAAGGGCATGTGGCACAGCTGGGACCCTTCGCAGGACCAGGACGACAGCTACGAGGAGCCTTCCAAGTCTTCCGGTGCTACTGGCGCTGCGGCCGATGTGGTTCCCGACAAGAAGCCCTCGGACTACCGTGAGGTGTTTGTTACCCACATTGACGAGAATGGCAGGCTCAAGCTGCAGCAGGTCGGCCCTGGCAGCGCGGCTCTGGAAACCATGATGAACACGTTCCAGACCTTCCACAATGACCCGCGCAACAACAGCTCACTAACCGAGGTCAAGGTTGGCGACTTTGTAGCCGCAAAGTTTGTCGACAACCGGTGGTACAGAGGCCGTGTGCGGTCCAACGATCGCACGGCCAAGGTTGCCGATGTAGTGTATATTGACTACGGCAACTCGCAGAAGATACCCTGGGCTAAGCTGCGGCCGCTGACCGAGCAGTTCTCCAAGGAAAAGCTCCGGCCGCAGGCAGTCGACGCGCTACTAGCCTTTGTGCAGCTGCCGACGGCAACCCACTACCTATCGGAGACCATTGACGCCCTTCTTGATGAGACGGATGGAAAGAAGCTGGTGGCTCTGTTCGACCACGTCGACGCCAAGGAGGGCATAAACTACGTGTCTTTGTACATGCCAGGTGCTGGACCATTTGAGTCGCTGAACCGCGACTTGGTTGGCGAGGGCCTGGCTATGGTTGCGCGCAAGCCCAAGCCGTGGGAGCGCAACCCAGCATACAATGCGTACCTGAAGGCACTCAAAGAGACGGAATCTCAGGCAAAGAGCGACCGTCGTGGCATGTGGGAGTACGGCGATATTACCGAAGATTAGACGGCAAGAGAAGCGGCAACAGCGTGGAGCCAGGGGATGTATTTGAAGTAACAATTTCTATGCACCACGGACTATGGATTATTGTAGGAATAGAAAACGGGTGTTGCAAGCAAAGGACATCTGACGGCTGTTTACCCAAGCACGTGACATTGCACTCATGATGACAAAGTCTAGGGTTTAGGCTGTTGCCGGTGGCGGAGCGGAAAAAGGGGATTTCCCCGGGATCGTAGGCCTTTCTCCCCAGCTATGCGCTGTCCTGCTATTCCTGCGGCTCTACAGTTCCGCTGAGAAGGGCAAGACAAGGGACAAGGGATGGGCGAGGAGGGAGAAGGAGTGGAGGGCTGAGCAGGAAGAGAGTAGAAGGCTTAAGGGAGAGAGGCTCTCAAGTGGACGAGAAGGAAGAGGGAAGAGGAAGACAATTGAGAACAAATAGAAGAGAGCAGAAGCTAGAGGAAGAGACAAAACACCTGTCAAGGCGTCTATGGCGATAGTGTAGCGGGTGCTGCTGTTCTGGGGAGCTGGGACGGAAAGGGTTTAGGGGCGGGTGCAACAATAGGAGGGAAGCGCTGCAGAGCAGCAGGCACTTGGATAACTAACTGTCACAGGCTGTTACAGACTGTCTCAAATCGCTCCAGGCCGCAGATGAGGGGCTCTACAGGGGATACGGGGCGTTTTAGTGGACATGCAATTGTGCTTTACAGTGCTCTCTGGGAGTCAACAAGACAAGCCCAGACCCTGTAAGCCCTCCCCCTCAAGCTACTTGGACCCCGCCATGGAGGGCCCCTCCTTCTGAGGGGGAAGCTTCGGCTCTTGTTGAGCTTTCTGTTTATTTGAAATACAATTCCCGCTAGTTTTTCTGGGTTCTTTTTCTCTCCCTCTTTTCTTCTCTCTCATCTTTTTCCTCTTACAACTTCTACACATCACCACCAATTTTTGGATACTCCCAACCCCACCGTTCAAACTGCCTTCCATCTTCTACAATGGCTTCTTCTCTTGATCAGCTTAAGGCCTCTGGCACCGTGAGTTTCGTCGCCCTTTCCTCCGACTGTCCCATTGTCTGGCTTGTCCGGTGCTGTTCCACGCTAGCTCTGTTGTCTTGTCTCTCAAGCCCGTCTTGAGCTGTGCTGGCCAGCCCCGCCGGGAAGCTTCTTCGTGTCTCCGATCGCGCTCTTGCTAGCTCCCGCAACATCAATCAGCCCTTGCCTTCTCTTTTCCCAACAGAAAACGGGGAGGAATAGAACGCAAGGCTGTGGATCTAAAGCATTGGAAGTCAGGGCATGCAAGGCTGGACGCCTGCCAAGTAACAGCAACAGCAATGTAGCTATCATGTTCTTCCTACTTCTCAGTTAGCAAGGATGGCTCGCAGCCTTGTAGCTCCTTCCTCCAGCATGAAACAGCCCCGGATAACAGCATTGCTACTTCTCAAAAAGCTCCCCAAGAATCTCGGCCATGCTAACAACTTCTCTTCTTCAACGCTGTCCAGGTCGTTGTTTCCGACTCCGGTAAGCCCATGGCTCTATCAATCTCTCACAACAATGCTTAATGTATCCATTGACTAACTTCTTCGTGCTGTATAGGCGACTTTGCCTGTGAGTGATCCCACGGCTATTGCCATTCACTGCAGCTCCCAGATCAATAGGCATACACTAACACGCCCCGTTCCTCAGCTATTGCCAAGTACAAGCCCCAGGATGCCACCACCAACCCCTCTCTGATTCTCGCTGCCTCCAAGAAGCCTGAGTATGGTGCTCTAATCGACGCTGCTGTTGCTGCCGCCAAGGCTGCCGGCGGTGATGAGGAGACCCAGATCGAGGCTGCTCTGGACAACATCCTGGTCGAGTTCGGCTCCAAGATCCTAGAGGTTGTTCCTGGCAAGGTCTCCACCGAGGTTGATGCCCATCTGTCCTTCGACGTCAAGGCTTCGGTTGACAAGGCTCTGACCATCATTTCTGTGAGTCCTAGCTCCGTGTTGGCTCTTAAAATGCCCAAGACATGCTTTCTTATTAACGCTTTCTGTCTTCCTCCTCTCCTAGCTGTATGAGAAGCGCGGCATCTCCAAGGACCGCGTCCTTATCAAGCTGGCCTCCACCTGGGAGGGCATCAAGGCTGCCGAGATCCTCCAGCGCGACCACGGCGTTAACTGCAACCTGACCCTCATGTTCTCGCTAGTTCAGGCCATTGGCGCTGCTGAGGCTGGCGCTTTCTTGATCTCGCCCTTCGTTGGCCGCATCCTTGACTGGTACAAGGCCGCGACCAAGAAGGAGTACTCCAAGGAGGAGGACCCCGGTGTCGCCTCGGTGAAGACCATCTTTGACTACTACAAGAAGTTTGGCTACAAGACTATTGTCATGGGTGCCTCGTTCCGCAACACCGGCGAGATTACCGAGCTGGCTGGCTGCGACTACCTGACCATTGCCCCCTCGCTGCTTGAGGAGCTGCTCAACTCGACCACTCCTGTGCCTCAGAAGCTTAACGCTTCGGCGGCTGCTGCCCTCGACATTGAGAAGAAGTCGTACATCAACAACGAGGCTGCCTTCCGCTTCGCCTTCAACGAGGAGCAGATGGCTGTCGAGAAGCTGCGTGAGGGCATCAGCAAGTTTGCCGCTGACGGCGTTGTGCTCAAGAGCTTGATCAAAGCCAAGTTGTCTGCCTAAGCCCGGAGCTCGGGCCAGTTGGCTTTGGTAAATTCGGCAGCTTAAGTTAGCCTCAAGTGACGTGTTTGGTTCCGTTATCTTTTTTTCTTCACTTTGTTTTGTACGCTACGACGAGACATGCGATTGCTATGAAAATATACAATTTTTAATGATTACCAAGAAGTCTAAAGTGTTGGTTGACTGGTTATGTACATAGAAAAAAGGACAGGGAGATGGGGAAGAGAGAAGAGGAAAAAAAGAAGGGGGCCAGCAATCAAGAAACAGTAGTCTCTTCGTACATAGCACTATGATGAAAACAATACCCACCCCACCCTATTGCTCTTGATACATTTTTGGAAGATGTCGTTTTCGTCTTCTCATTTGCTCACCACCACCCGCAGCTGACCGTCTTCACCTCACGTTTCATGCCGTGTGGTGTCATTGAAACTGCCAGCAAGGCCAGCCTTCCACCATCAACACAGCCCATGTCCAAGCTGACAGTCCAGCGGCCATCCCCGAGACCATTGCCAGTGCCATGGCCGTAGACAACCATATAGCGCTCATCGGTGCCAGCAGCGCCCGAGCTGCTACTTATGCTGCCAGATGCAGCGGCGGCCATGGCCTTGTCAGCGCGGGCGTTCCACACGGCAGCCCACGGGTCGGTGGTGTCTGAGTCGGGGTGATCGGCAAAATCGGTGGGTACGACCATATCACGGTCCGTGGGCCGAGAGATCTTGACGAACTCAGCGCGTACCATCTTCTCCAGCGTGCGGCGGCCAAAGACATGGGGCAGGTCCTGTGCGGCAAGATCAGCGATGTGCTTGTTAACGATGCGCACAGCATCATCTAGCCGTGCAATCTCGCGCGGGTACTGGATGCCACGCAACGTCATGACCACGTTAGCATCTTGCTCGGCTAGCGCAACGCCTGGAACTAGTCCGCCGTGCACCAGCGCTAATGATGGTGCGTTGCCGGGCATGGGCACACGTAGAATGGCAGGGGCAGCAGCGAGTTGGGCCAGCTGGTCGGCAGAAAGCGAGGCTGCGAGGGCGCGATGGGCATGATCGCCATGCAAAAAGTGGTCCTGCTTGCGGATGTTGTGGTCGTCGGCTGGATCGGGTCCAACTTTACTGCCAGGAGCGTGTAGGGCACTGGTGTTTGAGACTGCATAGCCAAGCTCGTTGGCCACGGCATCATAGTACGAAGCACTAGAGAGGACAATACGGTCTTCGACATCGGCGCGTAGGAGAGTAGCTTTGTGAGCCATGGCAAAATCGAGAACCTCACGACTATCAGCTCCACTGCCTATGGCATTGCCGAGGAAGACAAGATGGTCGGTTTCCGGCTGGTAGTTTGCTTTGGCAAGCAGCTGACTAAGAGGCTTCTTCATGCCATGCACATCGCCGATGATGAGCAAGCGGCGCTTATTGTCCACAGTGGGAATCAGAACGTGGTCGATCTCGCGCAGCAAGGTTGCCTTGCCAGCGCCGAAAAAGGACGGACGAACGGCCGAGTTATAGAGCATGGGGGTGCTGCCGGTGGTGATAGCTCCAAGGTTAACCTCAGGGTCATCGTCGGGCCTGTGTTTGCCCTCGTTCGGGTCCCAGTCAGGGTGGAAAGCTTGCTGGTCGTCGGGGGGGGAAGCGAAGGTAGAGAGACTGCCAAGGTCCTCGGGGGAGAAGATGTCGGAAGTGAGTTGGCCGTTGAAAAGATCCCTTGTTGTATACAGCATGGTACAGAGTGTAAACACGGTGCAGATAGCGAGAGACCGCCGGAACTTGCGGTTAACGGCAGGAAGACATGGTGGGAGGGGCATGACGAAGGCGTTTATGCGAAGATGCGAAGAATAAGAAATGAACTAAGATGTAAAGTAATAGGACAAAGATATACTTCAGAGAGTGGGCCGGTGGCGTTGTGGAAACAATGGCGAGCGCCCTAGAGACGGGGGAGGTTAGGCCGAGAATGAAGAGGATAAGAGAAGGAGAAGCAAGAGCAAGATCCACGGCCACGATTGGGATAAGATAAGAAGCTAGATGGAGTTAAGAGAGGGAAAGAAAAAATCCCAGTGGAATGAGAAGAGGGTAAGAAGCGCAAAACGAGAAAGTAGGTAGAAGAATAGAAAAACGGAAGATAAAAAGCGAGGAGATCAAAGGGAGGAGAAGGGGTGCAGCCAGAGCAAAAATGCAGCGATAAATTCGATAAATTCACCAGGGCCAGGGCCCTATTTCCCTGCCCGTACGACACGGCGCCAGAATACGGCTCACGGTTTTGATCTGGCAGTTGCACATGGGCGCTGCTCTTTCCACCACCGTTCTCAAAGCTTTTTTTTTTTCTAGTCTGATTGGGCAGAGAGGGAGCTTGGGGCCAATGTTTTTGTTTTTGTTGTTGCCCAAAACAGAAGAGGCGATAGACCGCGCCTGCCTTGAGGTTGAACGGCTTGTTCGCTTTTCGCTTCAACTTGGCTCTTACCATTCTCGACCATCAACCCTCAAGGCTTTAGACAACTTCCCCACTCGACTCCTGCCGCATGCTTCTTTTCCCACTATTTCCGGTCGGGCATACGCAGATTACGCACGCATGACTTCCGTTTAGGCGGCAAACAAAGCCCACCCTTGTCCTTGTTTCAGTCCGCCGGTTGTGTAACCCTAGTGGATAGGGTTGTCAATTAGGGTTGTGAAGAAACCCTCTTATCACTCCATCAACCCGGGTGACTCACGTCTTCGCTTTGCTGTAGATAGCGATGGCTTCTTTTCAGATCTTGGCTTCTCCTTGCTCGGATTTCCTCAGATGCTGCTCCGACCTCCCCAGTAGCCACTCGAATTCTCTTTTTCCTGTCTAGTAAGACCCACTTCTTCGCCAACGAACAAGCTTCATTTGAGTTGTGCAACTTGAAGCAGCTGGCCCCGCTCTCCAGCTTGCACATTTTGTTATCTAGGCCTTCGACCTCTAGACTAGCGAGGACACAGAGACTGACAGTATCTTTTCCTTCAAGTTCTTCCTCAAGCACACGCAATGTCTGAGTCTCCCGCCCCCCCTCCGGCTGCGGCCACTGAGGCCACCTCAACGGCTTCTGCTGTTGCCGAAGTTACTGCCTCCGTGGCCAAGCTCGTGCTTGATGAGGAAACCGGCGAAATGGTCTCCAAAAACGAGCTTAAAAAGCGCATGCAAAAGCGCTCCAAAAAGGCTGCTGCTGCCCAGCACAAGGCCAAGGCCGCCGCCGAGAAAAAGCCCGAGGCAGCCAAGGCTAACAAGCCCGCCAAGAAGGAGGCGGCCGAGGCCGAGTCCCCGCTGGACCCAGACGCCATGTTCAAGCAGGGCTTCCTGGCTGACGTTTTTAACATCCGTCCTATGAAACCCGTTATCACGCGCTTCCCTCCAGAGCCCAACGGTTATCTACATCTAGGCCATGCCAAGGCCATTGCTATCAACTTTGGCTTTGCACGCTACCACGGCGGCAAGACTGTAAGTGGCCCGAAATTTGAGACATGAAATAGAGCTGCAGTTAACTGCAGAAGGCTAAGGCTGCTGCTAACACTTGCCGACGATATAACAGATTCTTCGGTATGCTTGTAGTCGTGTCCCTTTTTCGGTCTCTCCCTAGCTAACTAACACCAACTACCCTCCCTGCAGCTTCGACGACACCAACCCTGATGCCGAGGAGGAAAAATACTTTACCGCTATCAAAGAAATGATCGCATGGCTCGGTAAGCTATAGACTTTGTTTCCGTCTTTTGGCGCCTCTTATTCCCTTCTAACATTGCATGTATTTTCCAGGCTTCCAGCCCGCTGCCGTCACACATTCCAGTGACAACTTCCAGAAATTGTACGATCTTGCTGAAAAGCTGATTGACCTCGGCAAGGCCTATGTCTGCCACTGCGATGCGGCTGCCATCAAGATCCAGCGTGGCGGCGAAAACGGCTCTATTCCCCGTACTCGCTGTGAGCACGCCGAGACTGACAAGGCTATTAATCTCACCAAGTTCCGGGATATGCGTGACGGCAAATATGCGCCTCAGACGGCCGTGCTGCGCATGAAGCAGGACATCGTCAACAACAACCCCCAAATGTGGGATTTGGCTGCTTACCGCATTCCCAAGAACCAAACCCACCATGTGCGCACCGGCGAAAAGTGGAAAATCTACCCCACCTATGACTTTACCCACGGCTTATGTGACAGCTTTGAGAACATCACCCACTCGCTATGCACCACTGAGTTTGTGCTCTCGCGCGAGAGCTATGAGTGGCTGAACACCAGCCTCGGTGTCTACGAGCCCATGCAGCGCGAGTATGGCCGCCTCAATGTTGCTGGCACCGTCATGAGCAAACGTGCCCTACGCACATTGGTTGAGCAGGGCTATGTCCGGGACTGGGATGATCCCCGTCTTTATACGCTCATTGCCATCCGTCGCCGTGGCATCCCGCCTGGCGCTATTCTCTCCTTCATCAACGAGTTGGGCGTAACCACAGCCAAGAGCGTCATCCAGATTGCCCGCTTTGAGCAGGCTGTGCGCAAATATCTTGAGACCACTGTGCCCCGCCTGATGCTCGTACTCGACCCCGTGCCACTGGTCATTGAGGATATTGGCGACCTTGAGAACACAGAGCTTGAGCTGCCCTTCTCGCCCAAGGACCCCAAGATGGGTTCGCACAAGGTAACGCTCAGTAAGATACTCTACATCGACCGCAGCGACTTCCGCGAGGAGGATAGCAAGGGCTACTTCCGCCTAGCTCCAAACAAGAGCGTTGGTCTTCTGCAACTGCCGTTCCCCGTCAAGGCTGTGTCCTACTCCAAGGATGAGGCTACTGGAAAGGTCACCGAGATCCGGGCTGTATTTGACCGGGACGGCAAGAAGCCCAAGACATATATCCAGTGGGTTGGTGCGGGCGCTCGCCCGGCCGAAGTGCGCATCTACAAACAGCTGTTTAAGAGCGACGACCCCATGACTCTCAAGGAGGGATATCTCAGTGACATCAACCCCGACAGCGAGACGATCTGGCCTGCAGCTCTCGTCGAGTCGGGCATTGCTGATATCAAGCAGCGTGCCCCCTGGCCAGCCACCGAAGGCGAGCAAAAGAAGACCAACGCCGAGGGCGTGACCGCGCCCGCCCCCGAAACAGTCCGCTTCCAGGGCATGCGTGTGGCGTATTTTGCTATGGATCCAGACTCGACAGAAGAAAAGCTGGTGCTAAACCAGATTGTTTCGCTGAAGGAAGATTCTGGAAAATAAGGTGCAGGAGATAGGAGTCTTTATCTGGGAGTATTAAGAGAGCGGAAGACATGTGGAAGATTATGGGGGAGGCTGGATGCGCCGGTTTTTTTTTCTTTTTTATTTTTGGTCTCTTTGAAGCATAGACATGGGCGGACGAATAGAAGTCGCGCGTGAACATGGAGTTTGTGTGAAGTTGGAAAGACAAAAGATCCAGCGCTTTCTTACGCTCAAGTGTATGTGTCGCATGTTGTCGTTGGCGCTCACAGTGTAGTTGTGCAAAAGGACATGGCTTCCAGCCATCCCATACATCATTCTATTGCATTGCATTCACCTCCCTCCCTCCCTCCCTCCTCTATCCTTCAGCCTCATTTCTTTGATAGCCGCTGCTCCTCCTCCGCGGCCT
Organism: Ceratocystis ficicola; assembly: GCA_038407015.1. Taxonomy (NCBI): domain Eukaryota; kingdom Fungi; phylum Ascomycota; class Sordariomycetes; order Microascales; family Ceratocystidaceae; genus Ceratocystis; species Ceratocystis ficicola. Next base: position 128,872 of record JAZBQP010000007.1, on the reverse strand, counting down.
TTTTGGCTCTCATGGCCTCCATCTCCTTCATGTAACGCTCAGACTCGACGTCGCGCCAGTCCCTCTCTTCGGGTTCATTGCCGTCCGTGACGCGAGCACCCGTTGCAAATGCCGGGGCACCTGCATAGAGCTGGTAGTTCACGCCCTGGTCGGCATCTTGCATGTGTTTGTAGCTGACCGGCATGTTGCCACGGAACCGCTTGCGCATGTCCACAAGTCCTCGCCGGCACTCGCCAAAGCCGCGCTTCAGCTGCAGGCACGCAGGAGGCAGCGTGTCTACGTGTGGCTTGCGCAGACAGTCGGCAGCTGAGTTGCGCTGCACCATGACGCAGTCAGATTGTTGCAGGCACTGGGCCAGGGCATCACCTGTGGAGGAGAAGGGGGGTTAACGGGCTATACCAGCTGCGGGGAGGCGGGCTCAGAGCTTGGGTCTCAGGGCTGACGTACGCAATTCTCTACATGAGTTGGGCATTGTGTTGCGGAGTTGATGAGATTGGATACACACAGAACGCAGTAGGTGTCGCAAGAGAACTCAAACTCTCCAAGTCCCTTCGTTTACAAATCGGCTGCCATTCGGTTAATCTACGGGTACACTGCGGTGTTTCTTATCTTATCAGGCAATGCAGCGCCCCACTATTTTGTTCTCTGACGTCATGGAGGTTCAGGAGTAATCGTTGCTTGTGCTGTTTTCTTTGTGCTGCACCTGTTTTAGGATGCAAGCTTGCACAAGCTGTACCTACTGCTACTGCCCACCCTGTTGTCTTTAGGGCAGCAGGTGGCAAAGTTAAGTGAGTTGCAGGCCTGTTTATTTTCAGACCGTTGCTAGGACATTTTGAATTTAGCAACTGCTTTTTTTGACTTGTCTCTTTGTTTCCTTCCATCTCTCAACATCTTTTTTTTTCTATCGTTTTTCCTTCATTTTTCTTTTGTCTTTCGTTCCTTCATTATCACCAATTCTATTCTCTTTTTGCCTTCTTCTTCCTTTCTTTTACACTGTTTTTTTTTTGCCTCATTTTAATTAATTTATCTCCCCCCTTTTTTCTTTATTCTTTCTTTTGTTCGTCCGTTCGCTTGTCCTTCTTTTCTCTTCCCCATCACAGAATGCCAATGCCCTTCGTGGGCCGGCTTAACCCGTGAGATGCGCCATAACCCTTATTTTGATATCAGTATTCCCTAGTTCACTAACAGTCCTCCCTCTATAGGGCCGAGTATCTTGCTCTGATGCTCTCCTTTGCACTGGTTGGTTTTGAAGCTCTGATTCGCGTCATGACGCTAGCTCTGCGTAAGCCTTTGCCTTCTGTTGGCTTTATTAATTTCAGCGCCAAACAGTCCCCTGCCCTGCCAGTCTGTTTTGACATGTGATCCAGCCCTTCCCTGTACTAACTAGTTGCCCCTACACCTCACTTTACAGCTACTTCCCTACTGTCCTTTTTCTACAGCGCTTCGCGGCGCCTCTTCCTTTGCTACGCGTCAAGGCCGCTTTTGGCGCCTGCAGCCGAGTCTGATTGCACCTTGTCCGCCAATGGTGACGATGTTATCTCGGATTTCTCGAGACATGGCTCGTCCCATTGTGGTGCTTCACCGTTGGCGTCTTCGGCCGTTCGCGATGCTTCTGACTTCGTCGATCTCTGCCAATTGCACGGCTACGCGGCCGAGGAACATGTCGTGCAGACCAAGGACGGCTACCTACTTGGCTTACACCGGCTGGCGTGGAAAAAGGGTGAAGAAGGCCAGCGCGTCAATGACGGCATCGACAGCATTCACAAGCGTGTTGTCTACCTGCACCACGGCCTGCTGATGAATAGCGAAGTGTGGGTCTGCCAGACCGAGGCACGACGCTCACTCCCCTTCCAGCTGGTCGAGCGCGGCTTTGATGTATGGCTGGGAAACAATCGAGGCAACAAGTACTCCAAGAAAGCTGTCAACCGGTCACCGACAGACGCTGCCTTCTGGAACTTTAGTATTGATGAGTTTGCCTTCCATGACATCCCTGATAGCATTGCGTACGTGCTCTCTACTACGGATCAGTCTAGTCTTTCGTACATTGGGTTTTCCCAGGGCACAGCCCAAGCCTTTGCTGCCTTGTCCATCCACCCACAGCTCAACAACCAGGTCAATGTCTTCATTGCCCTGGCACCTGCAATGTCCCCTGCTGGTCTCTCCAACGGTGTTGTCGATGCCCTCGTCAAGGCTTCACCACAGGTACTATTCCTGCTCTTTGGACGTGGCTCAATTCTTGGGTCTGCCGCTCTATGGCAGTCCATTCTATACCCGCCTATCTTTGTGCGCATGGTCGATCGAGGCATGCGATTTTTGTTTAACTGGGAGACACGCAACATCTCTGAGTCACAGAAGCTCGCCGCCTACCCGCATCTTTATTCATACACCAGCACCAAGAGCGTTGTCCACTGGTTCCAGATCATCCGCAACAAAACCTTTCAAATGTACGACGACGATGTCGCTGCTATGAACATGCCACTTGCCGGTCTTCAAGGCTCTGCTTCCAAGTATACACGTGTCGCACGCTACCCAACACGCAACATCAAAACACCTATTGCTCTGGTTTATGGCGGCAGCGACTCGCTTGTTGACATCCGCGTCATGCTACGCGAGCTTCCTGACAGCACTGTTGCTACCGAGGTGCCACACTACGAGCATTTAGACTTCCTGTGGGCTACCGACGTTGACCAGAAAGTTTTCACGCACGTGTTTGATGCGTTAGACAAATTCACCTGTCCAGTGCTCGATCAGAGCGTGTTTGGGCAGAATAGACACGCGCAGCAAAGGGGCTTGTCATCGGTAAATGAGCTGCGAACTCAAAGCAAGATGGTGACGGCGGTTAATGGAAGCAAGCACTTAGTGAATGGGTCTCGGGTATAGATAGACATCTTAATCGTTTGGGCGGCTTGTTAAACAGCCGGAACTTCGACGGTCCTACGGTGAAATTGGCTTTGTGTGTTGGTCTTGGTTCAATACTCCATGTGTAACCGAATCAACAATTATGTTTCCATACAACTGGTCTGGGCTTAAGCCATTTGGCCATTTAGTTGTGTGACCTCATTATTCTCTTCTTGTCTACCTATAGATAAAGCGTAATAAACAAAGGCTCTACTTGCGCTTGCCTTTACCGCCTCCACCTCCGTTCCCTTTTCCTCCCTTGCCCTGCCCTTTGCCTCCTGCTCCTCCTCCTCCGCCACCACCACCGCCGATAGAGCCTCCGGAAATCATGACACGTACTTTACTCACGGGAACGACATTGACCACCTCTTCCGGCTTAAGCCCACGCAACAACTCCACCTCGCGAGGCCACATGCGCTCAGTGTCCTGGGCCCTGTCATCGATAGCACCTTTAGATGCAGCTGCAACCTTCCAGCGGTCCAGAATTTCTCGCACGGCTTTGCCTTTCTTGATCGCACCAGGCTGTAGCTTGACTTTGTACTTGATGCGCGTCATGGAGGCCCACGGGGCGGAAACAGGGATGGCCTCAAGCACATCATCGCCCGGGACAGGCGTAGCAACAAGACATTCGAGAGCAGAGACGAAACTGGGTTCTTCTTCTTCCTCGTCATCATCGTCGGGGCCATTTCCGTCAGCCTCAATTTGTTTACGGCGGCGGATTTCATGGGCAGCAGCATCGCGCTGATGTTTTTCATGCTGGGCTCGACGGCGGGCTTTGACAGCTTCGGCCTCAGCCTCACGCTGGGCCTTGGCTTTGGCCTCGGCCTCGGCCTTCTGGCGGCCTACAGTGGCACCAAGAAGAAGTTCTGCTGCAGCACGGTCTTCCTCGTCTTGGTGTTTGTACTTGGTGGCGATTTTCTTAAGCTTGGCCTTTTGGCCGCGCTTTAACGGCGCTTTTTTATCAGGCCTAGTGCTGGAGGTGGGGACAGACGAGGGGGTAGATGACAACGCATCCTCTTCAGGCTGGTTGGGGCCTTCGCAGGCTTCGTCAAGAGCAGAGTCTTCTTCTCTTGAGCTTTGAGGGATATCAATAGAATTAGAGATCGTGATATTCTCAATCTTCTCAGGAAGGGCCTCAGCGGCCCCCTCATCTTCGGTAACACTTTTTTCATTCTTCAATGGAAGCTGAGAAAAAAGCGGATTTGTCTTCTTGTCGCCCAGGCCATCATCCTCATTGTCGCTCTCAGCATCATTTCTTTTGCTTTTATCCTCGCTACTATCTTGGGTGGTTTCGTCCTCCACTGCGGTCTTTTCCTTCTTGGCAACATGCGTGTAGACGCGGTGCTTGGAATGGTTCGCCTGTGCACTCTCCTTGCTCACTCTAAACATAACTCCAAAGCCCACCAGAAGCTGGGGTGGTGGCAAAAAGTTCTTGGTACCCTGCACGGCAAACTGGCCCGGAGGCAGGAAATCACCAACAGCTGACTTCTTTGTCACCTGGTCAGCACGTACCCACCAGGCACCTAGGCCCGCTTTGCTATCCCAGGCTTCAGACGAAGCTACGGCCAGCGTACCAGCCTGGCTAAGCGTCGATGGCGGGATAGGAGAATCTGAAGCAGCAGTAGCATCGTTCTTGATGATGGTGCAGCATGCTCCGGCAATATCGGCTGAAACCCAGACATCGCCTCTCTTCAAATGGCGCTTGTAGAGCATGTCGGCTTGGGTGGTGTCTTTGCTAGCCAAAACGAGATAACCGTCGGAAGAGACAAACCATAGGAACTTCTCAAACCAAAATGGCACCCGGATTTGATGTAGAACGGGCTTCTCCTGGCGGAGATTGCGCTTGAGGTCGGCCTTGATCTTTTGTTCGGCATTTTGAAGGGCAACAGTAGCCTGCTCGACTGTTTTTTGCTTCTTTTCTGCAACAGAGCGCTTTTGATCATAGTACTCACGGGCATTGCTCCATGGGCTCAGCTTAAGGTTGATTTCTACTTGTAGACGTTTGTCGGGTGCTTTGGCCTGGTCTCGAGCCTTGGCTCTTCTGTTGGCCGCGGACGAAGCGCCTGAACTGTCGCTTTCACTACCGCTATCGCCCTCTGAGCTGTCGTCAACCGAAGATGCAGTTTCATAGCCGCTTTCATCTTCGTTGTCTTCTTCATTGGCCTCGCTCAGAAGCAAAACGATAGTGCTCTCGGCTAGTTTCATGGGCAGTTTAATAATCTCAGCCACAGGATTTCTGCGCTTTTGCTCGCGCTCGATTAGCTTCCCGGCATCAACCCAATCCATACCATCGTCTATCAAGCCGTTGACAGCATCAATGGCTTCCTGGACGCGCTCCAGGTTAGCTTCAATGGCAGCTGCCTTCCGAAGATTCAGCGATACGACACTTTCTAAGCCTTCAATGCGTTTGAGTTGGTCTTGCCGCGCAGCGTCTAGCTTTCTCTGGGCATTGACCTCGCGTTCGTTTAGTCTTGACTCCAGTTTTTGGCCTTCGATAGACGAGAAGAAAGTGTCAACAGTCTTGTTAAAGCCATCAATCTTGATGATGCTCACAGAATCATTTTGGGTGAATTTGTGGGGGAGAAACGGGTGGAAGTCATCATATAGGAGGGTCTCTTTTGTTTCGGACTCTGTTGATGCTGGCACAGCGCTGTCAGTGCCAATGCTTAAAGCCCGGACAGGTTGTATTTTTTTGCGCGCAATAATGTAACCGGTCGCCATCTTGGGCTGTGTGATATCGTGGGACAGGCTCAAAGCCGCTGCAAGAGCAGTATGGAGGTTTTCCAGAGTCTCATCACTGGACATGATCTCAGCCAGAGGGAGAGTAGTGTCAAACTGAGCTTTAGCAAGGGCGTGTTCAACCAGCATGGGCGGAAGTTCAGGCAATGATGAAGCTAAGCCCTTTCTTAAATCATCGCTAGGTTTAGACTTTTTCTTTGCTGCCGGTGTTTTAGACCCGGTAGAAGCTTTAGCAATAGCAGCTTCCAGTGCAGACCGAAGCCGGTCTATGGTCAACGCGGGTGTTCCAGCAAAGTTCTGGCGGTTATCGAGGCTGTAGGTCAGGCCAACTCTCTGCGGCTCTTGGCTTTCGCCCTCGGGCACGTTTCGCTGCAAAGCGAGGATCTTAAGGTTGGCATCGGTGAGGATGATGTTACCGCTCTAAGGGCAGGATAAGAGTTATTAGATGGACCTTGTGCATGTCTCAAAGGCTTTAAACTTACAGCAAAGAACTCAAGATACAGCCGGTATTGCCCATCACTAAACTGGAATTCCAGCACACGGTCAGTACCGATCTGAGCTACAGAAGTGACTCTCCGCGTCTTGAGAAACTTCCGCAAGCGGGCTACAAAGGCTGACGGCTCCTGTGCTGTAGTACGGGCAAACTCAGTCACATGACAGCGGAAACCAGTCTCAATGACAAGTTGCTTTTTGTTGTCCGGCTTGGCAAGCTTGACGAGAAAGATCTTGGAGGAAAGATCATAGATATTAGAGATGCGTAGAGAAGTAAGGACTTGGTTGAGTTCGTGGGCAATGACCTAGTAACTAGGGTTAGAATTGGAGTCACGTGAATGCATGCAGATGCAGCGCTTTGCTTGCCTTGACGTCCAACGAAGAGAAGCGCTGCTTCATTTTAGGCGTGAAATAGAGGTGGTGAGAAGTAACGGATGGCGAGAGTCAAAGCAAGACCACCAAGAGACAAGGACTAGCAATATTATTGGGCTGCCCTGTTTGCTGTGGTTGGACAAATCGTGAGACAGCTGTGGGAAAATAAGAAGGAAAAAAACGAAGCCAATATCGATCGAGGCAGAGCTTTGGCGGGGTGAATCTTCAGCTTGTGTGGAGAATAATGAGGGTGTACTCTATACGGTGAGAGGTATGGGGTCTAGACTTTAACAGTTGTGATTTAGTGAAAGCTAGTGGGTTTTGTGCATCACGTGATCAGACGGAGGTGTGCTTTCGTTCTCTTCAAGGACAGTGCCATCAGTGACGACCGAGACCTGACTTGTGCCGGTACCACATCTACTATACTAAATTGCTGCTTCCGATGTGGCCCAGCTAGTCAATTCACAACAAACTACATAGATCGCGCACTAGACGAGACGTCAAGTAGCTCAGCTAACTTCACATTACCACGGCATCGCTACTCGGCGTGGTTAGTTGCTTCTTTAGTGAGTCATGCTTTAATATAAACACCAAGAGAAATGGAGACTAGGTGGCCAGCAGCTGGGGCGTCGGATAAGCGAATGTTTATATGAATGTAATATTGTATTGAAATACAAGAATGCATGAGTGTAAGCATACGCATGTATGAGTGCAATGCAAATGCGCCTGTTCGTCCGTATGTAATAGCGACTTAGAGATTATCATTATTATTTCGTGCGTGATTCCTCCTCACTTCTCTTTCTATATTCTTGTGTGGCCTGTGGCTTTGAGCCTGCCAACTCTAAGTCGGCTTCTGGCCATACACTACATGCATGGTCATGCCTAGTTTCAGTGAATCATCCATGTACGACTGGCGCACCTGGACCAAAAACACCTCGACTTGTTGCCTGGACCAGCCAAGCCCGCGCGTCAATGGTCCAAGCGCTGTGGCCTGTACACTGGCGAGAAACAAACTGCGCCACAAGAGTCCCTCGTCGCCAGCCCAGGGACCTATAGGAACGTGGAACATGCGCTCGGTGACATTGACAAAGCCGGATTCCGAAAGCAAGTTGGCAAGGCGGCCGTCGGCGACCATGCTGACGCTAACTCCACGTTCTGAAAGGCCATCGCGAACGAGGCGCCAGTATTGGCCGACGGGGGTGGCATTGACGTCCTTTTCGCTGTTAAGAGAATAAGGGACGTAGTCGAGTTCTTGGAGCTCTATCCACCCATCAGGTTTGAGGTTCCTGCAAAAGAATTAGCAGCTGTATTTTACAAATGGCAAAATGAAACATGTGCCAATTGCTCCGAAGATTAAACGGCGGTAGTTTACGGTGATGGCGTCTAGAACATACATGTGCGAATTATGTAGAACCCGCGGCCAGTTTCGCACGGCCAGAGCGGCATGGCGCGCATGAATAAGATCAAAAGGCTGTGAATACATCCATGCACCCTCCATGTCGTCAACCATAAAACAAACGTTTGGCGGAACCCAGTTTGGCTGAATGGGGCTAAGGTCGATGCCTCTGAGGAGGGCACCGGGATATCTGTCGGCCACTAAAAGAAAACAAGAAGCAGTTAGCAAAAACAAAAGAGAAAAAAAGGCCCCCGAAAAGAGAATTTGTAGACATGTTTCTTACTGTCTATTGCCCACTGGCCGGTTCCCGTGCCCAGGTCTAGTATCCGCTGCGGATCGTCTCCAATGGGCGAAAAGTGCAAGTTATCCTCAAACAACATCATGACGAGCTCGTGGCGGATATGCTCGTTTTCCTGCTCATCGGCATCGTTGGGAAAATTGTATGTGCCCTCCATGAACCAGTGATATCTGCGACCATTCTCGAACGGATATTCATGGGTGCCCTGTCGAATGGAAGTGCTTGCGACAGACACATATTCTTCTTCGAGGTGGTCGTGGGGATCTGTGTAATGGTAAGACTGTGGCTGGAATTCTGTCGTAGATGGATGGGGAGAGGTAAGGCTGTTCGAGGGATGGTGGTCTTGGTCGGCAAAAGTGGCTGTGTTTCTTGGATCGGTAGTGCCGGGGTTCGAATTGGAGCTGGCGCTGGCGCCGTTGTGTGGCATTTGAGAGGGATGATGTTGATTTTGGCTATTATGATAGTAGTGTTGATTGAGAGAGCTGTTTATAGAAGCGCCAAGCCCCTCATCTGGTAAATCAGGCAATGGGAGATTGGTATTGGGGGGGGCGGATCTTTGTTGTTGAAGCAAGACAAAAGAGGCATCACGGGGGTCAAGAGCGTCAACAACAGAGTGCGAAGAAGACGAGGTTCGGTGGCTGAGTTTTTGTAATAATGGATGTTTCATTAGACGACGCGATCGGGAAATCGAAGGCGTTGGCGTCGCGGGCTTGGGAGCTCCTCCACTCAAGACGGCTAAATTGTTAGTGTTTGCCGAGGCAGGCGAGGGTGAGACAGTTGTCGAGGAAGATGAGACGGCGGTTAAGCAAGAGTCCGCGGCAGAGGAAGAAGAGGCCATGGTACGAAGTCGCACAGGACTATAGTCCTTTAGAGGCGGCGGTGGAGGCGGCGAGCCGTTGGTCGGTGACGAAGAGGAATAGCGAGGAGGTGAGAGCAGGGCGGAGGAGAAAGAAGGAGAAAATGCCAGGGAGGAGGACTGGGGCGAGGAGCACTGAGGTTGAAAGAGGCTGTGAGAGAAGGATTGCGACGGGGGAGGAGGGGAGGTTGTGGAGGCAGACAAGAGGTTCGGATCCGGCAACGGCGGCGGAGGAGGCAGATGGGGACTAGCAGAAGGACGGGAACGGCGGGAGGGATCAGAGTCGGGGCCAGGGGAGCTGAGTTGTCCCTTCATGGTTAGAGTGGAGGGAGGAGGCCAGAGGGTCTGCAAGATGCTCGTCTTGTCGTGATGAGAGGCGTGAGAAGGTCAGGACGAGGGCGGTCCAGGAATACAAGAGAAGAGGGCTATGTGAAAGGGCCAGAGGCTCTGCCAGGAGCTAGAGCTAGAGCTAGAGCTGGAGCTGGTGAATAAGCGAGAGAACGAGAACAAGGCAAAGAGGGCAAAGAGGGCTGAGGAGATGGAAAGACAGGAGACGACGAAAGGCAAAGCAAGGGCCTTTCTCTAGCTCAAATGCAAGATGTGCAGATGAATTTGCGGAAAGAAGAACAACAAGCAAGAAAAAAAGAGACCAGCAGGAATGGATAACTCTAAGCTAGCACTTCCCACAAGGTATGTTGATAAAGAGAAGGAATCGCTTCGCTGCATCAAGGAGGGGTTCTCTAGGGGGGGGGGTGGGGTGTGCAATGATATACCGAGTTGAAACGAGCAACAATGAATTGTGTGCTGACAATCGATCGGCAGGAGAGAAGCGAGCAGATTCAAGCAGCAGTACAAAGACGAGTGAAGAGAAGCGAATGTGGATAGACAATGAAAGAGAAGAAGCAGAAGCAGCAGAAGCAGCGCAGAAGAAATTTCAAGAGAAAAGCAAATATTTTATTACGGCCTCCGAAGGCATGCCCGGCCTGGAAAGAGCGGGGATCAGAAGCGGTAGCAATAACCTAATTTGTCCTGGTCTTTCCCCTTCCTGCCTTCTTGTCTGGTGCGTATTTTTTTTGTCCTGTTCTTGCCTTTTGGAGAGGGAAGGAGAGCTTCCTTGACAAAAAGAAGAAAAGAACAGCAGCGCTCGAGCCGCAATGAGAACAAGAAAGGCCAATAGAAAGGGAAGAAAAGAAGAAAAGACGAGAGAAAAAGCAAATTGGGAAACAAGACGACGGCAGGCAAGCATCACGCAAATGACCAAAGTGATCGTAGCTAGCTGTTATAATATACCTGTATTTATGCATGCAAGTGCAACTGCCTGAACCAGTATCCCAAAAGGGCAAGTCCTCGGTCGGATGTCGCGAGATATAGAGTAGTAGCGAATTTATTAGCCAGAAATAAGAGGCCTGCACATCAATTGTAGATAAAAGCAGATAAGATAGACCTGCTCAAACTCTTCCCTCTGGAGAATCCCACACCACTGTTGGTTGGCTTCCACTGTTGGTGGGCTTGATCTGGCTTCTCCTAGCTTGCCTCAGCCTTAGTTGTGGCCTTGGCCAGCGACTGAGTGGGATGCTGCATTTTGATGCGGGCGAACAAATAACATGTGCACAGGCATGCGCACACATGTGGTACACACGTTGCGCACGAACAGAGGCACAACACAACATTGCTACTGTACCCATGTAGCTTGTGTATTCATGTTACTTGTGCAGTTGCAAACGCACTCGCCGCCCACATAAACTGCCCATTGCAATTGACTGTACATGTACACATATACACACACACGCACACACACGCACACTCGCACACTCGCACACCCACACGCCCACACACTCACACACACACGCGCCCGCACTCGCACCCATACACGTACGCCCATACACACACGCCCATGTACATACACGATCACGCCCACATGCTGGTGTAATCATGTATCCATCTGTCCTGCCTGTATGTACACAGGAACACACGAGACAGACGCACACACAGATGCAGACAGTATCAGCGCAGGAAACCAACCATTCGCCCGTACTTTGCTTGGGCTTGACAGCCACATCAGAGGCTTCACTGTCAGTGGCGTTAAAGAAAGGCTTTTATAGCCTCAGGCGTCTTCTAGCTTTCCCCTTCTGAGCAACAAGCCAAGCTTTGACGACGTTGAAAATGAGACTCTCTCGACCGTGTGCGTCCAGCACAAGGGAAATAAAGCATTAAAAAAAATAGCAAGAAAACACAGACGCAGCCAAGCGCGGAATATCACATCCTCGCAAACAAGCAGACTCCAAAGACAGCCCAAGCCCAGGTTCCTCCCCCTCCGTCTTCCCTTTTATCCTCCTCTCCTCCTCTACTACTCCCTTGCGCCCCTCAGGCTTCTCCAAGGGCAAATAGTCCATTGGAAAAGGAAGCTAAGATGGAAGAGCATGCAGTCTGAGTGCAAGACATGCCAAACCACACATGGCCTAGTAAACGCTGTCCTTTCTCTCCACTCACAACACAGCAACCGCCCCCTTTAGCGGCTGCTTTTCCCATTCGGGACGACTCTTGGGAGGAGCAGGCGACGACAAGCCTACGTTAAGGTCTTTTGTCTAGCATTCTGCTTCTTTGTTCCCTTTAACCTAGTCTGGGGCCATAAGGCATCCATCTAGTGTGTGGCGGTTTGTCGTTCGTGCCTATGTCTCGCCATTGTCGGTCTTAGCAATGTCTCATTCACATGTGATACTCTGCTTGGCGTATATTGACCTACAGAATGCGTGCATGCGTACACACACGCATGTCCTTTCTTCTCTCTTTTCTCCTTCACTCTTCTTTCAGTACATTCTGTATGCACACATCACTCGCTCTTTCACGCTTCCTCCTGTGCTCTTCCTCTGTGTTCAAAAGGACCGCGATAAAATGGAATATGCAACCAAGTCCGCCAATCTAAATGCGTTCCTCCTCTCATCTCCTTCATTCCTTTCTCCCTCATTTCCCCACAGTCTTCTGTCTGTCCAGAGGACCTACATCTGGTGCTCAAAGCATTCACTGTAGGCATGGGCCCTTAGCCCACTTCATACTTGACTTTCATCCTGTGCTGTCCTCTCTCTCTCTCTTCATTTCTTTCGGCTTTTCGCATCTTGTGAAATAGAATACCAGGGAATCCCTTCCTCCTAGCCACTTCTTCAGCCCTGTCCCTTGCAAACCTATGTAAAAACAACAACAGCCCCTTACCATCCTTTCTGTACTTGGGGGCTCTACATCTGTATTTACTTCTTTTCTCTCCTATTGCCTTGCCAGCCGAGTTTTCATCCCATCGCTTGTATTGCACTGCCCGCTGACCGCGATGTGACATCCAGCCCAAACACACAGACAGGACAAATAGCAGGGCTAGCTATCCAGGTGGATGATGGGCGAGAACGAAAGAGGAGACGGAACCCACCTCATCAGTCTCCTCTCTGTGCCTTACAGTTCTGGCTCCTCGAAATCCCTGAGCAGTCCCCAAGCAGCAACTAGACGAGACAACAAACGGCGCTAAGAGTCGGTCTCGAAATAGCCCAGCGAGCCTCCCTCCGTCTCGCTCACTCTCTGATCAAGTTTACTCCTTTTGGTCTTTCTGCGCATCTGCATATCTGTCTCTTTCTCTGCCTGCATGTGCCTATCTGTGTACATCTGTTTGAGTCCTCTTGTTTCTTTCTGCATTACGACTCTAGCCTGCCCGTTGCCCCGTCGGCCCTCGGCTTAGTTCAATGTCAATCGAAGTCCAGTACCCAATCCCAAATCCCAAACCGCAAATCAACCACCCTGTCAAAATTGCATCGGCGTTGAGCGCGGCCCTTTGTCAGGCAAGGTGCTAATTAGTCAGCACTCCACGACAGTTCCCTCTCTGTCGAAAGCAAACAAATTCAAGTCTAGGCGAGGCCGTCTCACTACCCTCTCCGTGCTTCTGCTGTTCTTTGTTCTGTCCTGTCCTGTCCGCTCTTCTCTCTTTCTCCTTCACTATTAATTAGCCATGCCCCGTTGTTTCACATTCATCATGGTCCAAGTCTCTTTCTTGAAGAGCGATCCGGCTCGGTGCGAGCCGTGTCATGGCCCTTCTTTGTTATGAGCTATATTATAAAGGGAAATTTTACCAGACAGGGAGGGTCAATACACAACCACAGGCCGAAACATGAAAAACTGAATATTGATAACACGGAGGAAAATATTAAAAAAGTCAAACCAAAAGAGAAAAGTAATATTTTCTAAAGCATTGTTAAAACTCGCATCTGCGTCGCTGACAAAAACCAGAACAAAATGCAATGACGTCAACACCAGTTATTCAACTAACCAAACTAGTCCCTACATATTCAACACACACACAACCCTGGTTGTGCATAGCCCTAAGATCGATATGAAAAACCCTGTCGCATTTCAGATCTCATGCCTCACATGTTTGCCCAGTCTGCTGCTTCACAATCTTAGCAAGGCACTAGCCACCACTCACCCACATCCTCGTCGTCTTTCATTTGCCACACCCGTGATTGCGCCCACAGCCAACGCCCCGACACGAGCTACGCAAACGGCGACCATCCCGGCCCTCGAGGAGTCTCCGAAGCGTGTGTGTAGGCCTGTGCCGGCATTTGGATGTGCATAAGGGACTTGGTTCGTTGCGGCCGTGAGAGCGCTGTATTCTCGGCCTCCGTAGGCGCCGTATTATCTGCTTTTAGAGAATTCCCAGGCGTCGTGCTGGGGCTTTCAGCGGACGTCCACATGCCGAAGAAGCGCTGTTTGCGCACGCGCCTTGTTGAAGGTGATGACGAAAGCAGAGGAGACGGGCATGGCGAAGGCGGTAGATTGTGCTGTAGCTGCTGCTGCTGTGTTTGCTGGCATGCATAGTCCCGCACTATGGGCGCCCCGTCGGCATCGTCTGCATTAAGTTGAAGCGACCCCGTGGGACTTGCAGGGAGGCCGCCAGGAACAGACACCGGACGACAAGAAGCAGAACCCGGGCCGCCAGACACAGGCATAGACACAAGAATAGGGGCAGGAATAGTGTCAGGTCCAGTAGTAGGCGAAGAACCGGCTGCCGCCGTAATGGGGGATAATGCGGTGGTGGGTTGTTCAGGGCGCGGTTCGCGATGAAAAATATTCAAGCAGGGCGGAGTTGTACCCAGTAGTGGTAGGGGCGAGGCAGCGGCGACAGCGGTAACAGCAGCAGTAACAGCAGCAGTGGCGATGCTGGTTTTGGTGATAGGCTCAGGCCGGGGTGGTAGAGCTGGTCTTTCGAGCTCTGCGGCGGTAGAAGGCTCAGTGGGATGCAAGGCTGTGGAGAGACTTGCGGATACATCCTCAGAGGGCTTATCGGCTGAGGCATCTGCAATGTTATCAGCATCCGGCCTCACCTCTGCCTGAGCCTCGGCTTTGACCCCAGTCTTAGCCCTATCCTTCCCAGAATCATCCACTTCTAACCTACTACTGGCCTCTTCTTCTTGAGCTTCGACCGCTGCCGACGAGGGCTGCGGCTCCGCGAGCGGCGGCTCCACGGCCTGTGATGGGGAACGGATTGAAACAATCTCCTCAAAGTCCGACTCATCCGTCGCCGCAGGTTCCAGCGCGAGGTCCTGAAATGCATGCTGCGGATCGGGCGGGGTTTCGGCAGTGAAGTCCAATGGATCATTTGCAAGGGCTGGTTCAGAGTCATTGCGCGCAGCGAGAGCGTCAGAATTAGTAGCAATTTCAATGGCAGTCTCAGCGATGGTGGTAGGAGTAATATCAGCGGCGGTAGCCGGCTGTGCTTTGCAATCACGGCCATCAACACTGGCTGCAGCAGTAGCCGCTGCCGACCCACCGTCCATCTCATGGATGCCCGCAACGATATGCATTTCTCCCTCTTGCTTGTCTTTGCCTGCCTCGGCAGCATCTGCAGTTTCCATGTCATTCTCGGACTCCCCCTCAAGGTCCACATCGCCGGGCCCGATATCGGGCCCTATAGTTCCACAAAGAGAAATCGGGCCATCTTCATGCATTTGTCGTTCTACCTGAGTATGCTCCTGGCTGGCACGGTGCATGTCTTCGACCATGAGTTTCATACGTTCCTCCTCGCGTTCGCGTTCTAGTTCCTGTACACGCGCCTCCATTTCTGCCAGCTGCAAAGCCATTCGCACAGAAAAACGCCTCTCCTCATCCAAGTCTGCACGTATCTGTGCTGCTTGGCGCATGGCCGCAGCTTCACGCACAACTGCAGCGCTCAACTCTGAGCGCGACGCCAAGTATGCACCGCTTACGGCAGCACATAGGCTAGGAGCATTGGCCAGTGTAACCCATGTCTGCAAGGTTTCAGCCCGGGCAGGGGAGGCGTGGTAGTTTTCAATAAGAGCACGCAGCTCGGCATCAACCGTGGGGTGAGCACCACGTTTAAGGCTTAGCACATCGAGCACGTCTCGATCCTTGAGGCGGGAACGCAGAGAGGCGAATTCGGCCTCAGCAGCATCAGCAAGGCCAAGGTTTCCTGTGGCAGTGGCTGCGGCAAGAACATCGATAGAGACCTCCATTTGGGTCATAAGGGACCTCCGGTTGGAGAGGGTAGACAGTGGAACGGCGTATTTTTCTGTATATGAGTAGTGGATAAAGGCGTAAAGAATCCGGGCGGAGTTTGGTGACAGGAGCCCGGACGGAACGATGGTAGCAGGCACGGAGAGAGATCTAGCGTCCAGTTCTGTGGAGAGGACGTTGGAAATTTGGTCTAAAGGACTGTTGTTGGTGGGGAGGGGTGAGAGGGGTGTTAGTCGGGCATTAGTTAAGCGAGAGGGGGGGAGGACTAACGAGAGTTCCATGGTGGACAAAAGCAAGGAGGAAAATGGGAGGATAGGAGATATAAAAGTCAACGGTCTGTCCAGCTTCAGTATCGGTATCAGAATACAGGAAGAGCCAAAGATTAGAAGACAGAAGAACGGTCAAGTCAATCGGGAAGGCAAGGAGGAAAAGAGCAAAGGAAAAAGAGAAGGGAAAAAAAAGAAGAAAAAAACGATCACAAAAAGCGCGAGAGAAGAATCAATACAGTCAAGTCAATAAAACTACAGGCCAAGCCGGACTCCATGCATATTCAGGTAAGAGTGCAGTGGACCCCTCGAAGCTATATATCCTCAAGGTCGAGTGATGCTGTAGCTGTAGTCCAGCATGTGATTAGGCACTGGTCTAGATCAGCATGACACAAATACTAGGCCGCTAGAGTTTTTGAGGCTGGGTTTGGCTGATGTGGACAGGCTTGGCCAGCGATGAGGCTTTCTTTTGGAGTGCTGGGATAGGAGGAAAGCAGCTTGAGTAGGGCTGACCTGGCTCGTGGACGAGTAAACAGACAGAGACAATGACGGATGGCGAGATGTACAGTGGTATAAAGAGCTTGACTCAATCTGTAGATGCATAGTATGAGTAACAGAATGAGTGGTGCATGTGAGCCTGCATGCATGTTGTTGACCAGTGCGTACTAATGCACTGACTGCCAACACCAGCCAGTCAATCAGTCTTTTGCTAGCGACAAGGCAAGCTCAGCAAGAGTTAGACACGCACGCATCAGCCAGGTTAGGCTGCGGATAATGGAGGGATTTTATGAGGCGAGAAGAAGGATAGGCAGACGTAAACAGGGGTGATGTTGACGATATGGGCCCAGAGATAAGAAGAGAAGAAAATATAGCATCTCTTCTGCTATGTTTGCTTCGAGCCGTAACGTTTTTAGTGAGGCGAGTATATATCAGACGATGTACCATAGAAAGCCGGTGTTAGTCAAAAATCTATAGGCCATGGGCTATGGACTATGCAGAAAAATCTGGCTTTTTAGCTGGCTGTGCGTTTCTGCCCAACGCCATGGGATGGGGCTTTTTCTATCTTTTTAAAAAAACATCTTTATTCTTCTCTTTTTTTTCGTCCTTCTACAGGATAAAGAGGAGTAAAAAAAAAAAAAAGAAAAGGAAAGAAAAAAAAAAAAAAAAAAAAGTATAGATAAAAAGCCCTCCTCGACGCCTAATGCTGCAGGTACAACTGGCAACAACACAGCCCATAGCCTACATGACATCAGAACCCCAGGGAAGCCAAGAGAGTTCCTCGCTAAAGAACAGGCCCCAGGAAAGGGAAAAAAAGAGAGAGAAGAGGAGGGAGAGATATGTGACTGTTCAATTCCTGTTTCCCTTTCTTTCCCCCTCTCGGCACCCTCTCACCTAGGTCTCACCAAACATGAAAATGCCTTTGCCACCCCGGAACCCCTCTAGTCCATTCTGAACCATGCCCGCTAGCTGCTTCTCGTCCGTATCCCACTCCCATTTTTGCTCAATGTATGGGACGTCAACAAACCGACCCTGGCGCATGAGCTCTAGAATATCATTGATTGTGATACGCCGGCCCTCAGCATCTGTCTGGTTCCACCGTGTCAGCCAAAATCCAAGCAGCCGAATGTCCTTGAAGATCATCAGCCCCGCTGGGACCTGCGTGCGTTCTCGGGCCGCCATTGCACCATAGGTCACAAGGCTACCGCCATAACCCAATGTACGTGCCATGGCTGTTAGACTCTTGCCACCAACACAGTTAAGTCCTAGGCCAACCTCCTCGCCCTTGCCAAGAATCTCCGTCAGTTGTGCAGACCACTCGCGCGCTGTAAACTCAGCATCGGTGACTACAACCGTAGCCCCTAGTTCTTTCAGCTCGGCCTTAAGAGCCTCCGTCTCGGCAGGCGTGGCACGTTCACGCACGACGTTGATGCTACGTAGGCCCCATAGCCGACCTAATTGAATGGCCGCACGGCCAACGCCTGAATTGGCGCCGTTCTGCACAAACCATGACCCTGAATTAGGTGCTAAAGGTGACATGGTGCCCTGGGGCTTATTTTGCGGTCCATATAGCCGCAACAGTCGGTATGCAGTGCTAGGATTGACACTAACAGTGGCGGCTTGTGTGGTTGTCAGGCCAGTCTTGTCAATGGGCATAAGCGTTGAGGCATCAGCAAGTGCGTGAGTGCGCCAAGTGCCAAAGCCCGACGATGCGGGGATTACCCAATCGCCAGGCGAGAGATGCGATACGCCGCTACCGGCCGACAGGACCTCAAATACAGCTTCGTTACCGGGAATGGCAGACGGCTCAGGTGTCCCGATCAATTGCGAAAAAGCAGGCTTGATGCCGTACGTGCCCTGCACGGTATTGATATCGGCGGGGTTGATGGGAGCGGCTAGGGTGCGTAGAAGTACTTGCGACGACGGTATGGTTGGCGAGATAGAGTGCGCATGAAGACTATGTTAAAAGACGTTGGTTAGGAAAGGCGGGGGTGGTAAATGTAGATGGCGACGATTGTGACGTACTGAAGTACTTCTCCCGGGTTGCCGGTCTTGGAATACACCAAAGATTTGGCCTGTGTGTATCCATACGGACCTGATTTCCAGCGAGCAAATGCACGCGGCAATAAGCGCGGCAATGCGCGGTTGACAATGGTAGGTCGAGGCATGGCCATAGGTTGTTGGGTTGGGGGTGCAGATTGTGTATAGATTATGCAAACCGGCAGAGACGAGGCGATCCAAAGACAATGATCTGTTATTTCGATTAAAGTCGCACTGCAGGCCTCCCAACAACAATCATCCGTTTGCTGTCAGTTCCATCATCACCCGATTTGTCTTAACAAGCACCAACAGAACTTCCCTTGATCCCGATAAGCCCGTCTCTTATCGCACCAATCACAGCCACTCTCCTTCCAGAGCTCGAGAGCTTGTAACCCCAGACCAGTAAGCTTCCTAAATTCTCACTTATGACTGGCTGGCTGGTCAGTTCTTCTTTAGGCCTTTTGGGGAAGGGCCTTTGGAGATTTGTATTTTTTGTGGGGCCGGAATTAGGGACGGCTCCCTGTCCTAGTACTGCACATCTTGTAAACAAACGACTATATCACCGACAACATCAGCATGTCAAGGAGGTGAGGAAGTGAGAGAAATATCGATAGACTATAAAAACAAAATGACAAAAACAAAGTAAATAGGAAAAATCAATTCAAATGAATGTGCCCAAAATTGAGCTGGGTATCGCGAGTTCCATCTGTTCTTTCTTGCCTTTCCGAATGCCTTGGCCACCAGCTGTGATGCCCAACTCTCCCTCGGTAATGTGAGCCGTCTTCATGCAAGAGCACACTGATATACCGCCACAGGCTGTTCGAGTTAACAGCACCCTTCTTCTTCTCAAATGCATTTCAGTCAAGTTCCTGGATAGCGGACTGGACACATCCAACAAGAATCAGTTGCCTTCTCTCCCTTTCCGTGTCTCACAGGCATTATAAGACTATGCAGGTTTGTTTTGTGAATGACGGAAAGCAGCTGAGCAGAAGATGGCGCAAGGCAATAAACGCAAGAGAGAAAGAAGATGAGAGTAAATAATAACAACCAAATGATGGGATATGTTGGATAAGGTGAAAAAGAAGCAAGAAAACTGGCACAAAATAAAAAAGAAAAACAATAGGAAAGGAAATAGGCACAATCGTCCAAGTTCAGCCTCGTCTGGAATGAAAAATTTGGAAAGGGTTCAGAGTCGTCGTCGCTCATCAACAGAATCCAGATAGAAAAGATAGGGGGGAGGGGGGTAAGGCAGAGTAAAACAAAGGAAAAAAGAGAAGCAGAGCATAAAAACACCTAGAAATTATAGGCTTGTTCGACGCATTTATTTGAATGTCTTGAAGAAGAGCTCGTCGGAAATTGTGCCTGCGTTGCCAAGGTCGATATTCGTCTCCAAAGTGCGAAGCTCGGGAATCATCGGGGGCGGTGGGCCTGACTTCTTAGGCTCGTCCAATATAATACTGGATCGCTTTGAGGATCCGTCGGAAGAGCGGAGACGCTGGAACCAGCCACTACGGCGCTTGGCTTTCTTGTCGTCTGTAATCGATCCGTTGCCGCCGCTGCTGGGCCGGGCTGATGCCAGTCCAGGCGTGGTAGGCGTAGCTGTGGCCATAGCTTTATCTTCTGCGTAAGCGTGATTCAACAAAGATCGACTAAGAAGACGGCGGAGACTGCCATGACGGGTGTTTGTCGGCAAATCATCGGCACGCCGTTTAGATCCACGCGTGACGGAAGGGACTGGAGGAGAGGAAATGGAAATCGTACTATTACCGTTGGGAGAAGCGCCGGCAGCTTTGGAAGCTGTCGTTGTTTCTGATGTAACTGCAGTTTTAGTGGCAGCATTTTGCGCCCTTTTGGTGACAGCAACTGAAGTCGGATTCGGAATTGGCGCTGGTGTCGTAGTCACAGGCGAAGGCAGTGGCGGCGGAATGCTGGTGCCATCGGTAAGCGATTCAAAATTGAAGTCAAGAGCGGGCAATTCGAAGCGCTTGGGCGCATCCGTTTTGGCAACAGGCATAGCTGAAGTGTGGTTCTTCGAGGACACTGTGTTGGCGGCAACGGTGGCGGAAGAGGGCGAATCCAAACTCAGTGTTGAGGTCGACACTAAGCTATTTTCGTCTTGCTGCTGGCTGGGTTTCTGTTTTGACGCTTGATGGTGATGATAGGTCAAGGCGCGCGACTCCTTAAGTCGAGATGATGCAGTCACCAAGGTAGAGAAGAAACGTACAAACAGCGGTCGGTATGGAGTGCCTGAAGATTTCCACGCTGATGCGTTGAGAGGCCGAGAGGGGGGATTCGAGGCTCTGAGGGGATCCAGCGTGGCGGTTGTACGGGATAATTTGCTGCTAGAGAGCAGGAAAGGAGAAGGACTGAGATAGTGGTGTGAAGATGGTTCGACCACAAGGCAGATACAGGAGCCGACCAAAACCGCAGCGATTGGTGGGAAGAGGAAAAAAAAAAAAAAATAGAAAAAAAATTAGCCAGAGGTGGGCTAATTTCCAAACTGCTTTTTGAGAAAGCAGAGCGCGAAAATAAGAGAGCCAAAGCCCGCTTTGAACTACCAAGCCAGGGACTTGGGTAGTGCAGAAAAATAAAAGGAGTGAGGGTAGGCAGGTCGCAATGCTAAAGCCAGACTGGAGCACCAAGTATGTAGGGGACCCTGAACAAAGCAAGTTGAACGAGACCAGAGAAAGCGACCGGATGTAATGAAGGGTTCCGGCTCCTAGTATCCGTTTCGGAAGAGTCAATAGGCATTCAAAACAACACTCGGATCGACATAGAACCAGGGGGAGGACAGTCTCCGTAGTGTTAGGTGAAAACAACGTAGTACTGCGTGAAATGGCTGGCAATTGGGAGACAAGATGAGCAAAGTAATAGCAAGGTAGGTAGGAAGTGAAGAGAGAAAAAAAGAAGGGCTGGTGGGAAAGTAGATGAGGTTGTGGTATGACCAAGGATAAGAAAGTGGAGGGGGGCCAACTTAGGAATATATGGACAGTTCTCTGAACAGGGGGTCTACAGCCTGGGACCCAGGTGAAGAGTCGGGGCTTACTTACTTTGTTATTCAGGCTGTCAAGTGAGATTCGTTTCTCGCTTCCTTGTGCTGAGGAATTGTAGTAGTCGATTATGACAATTGGCAATGGTTGGGTAAGGTATGAGAGGGGGGAAACGAAAGGGAGATAGAGGCTAGAGACTAAAAACAAGGAGATCTATATTAGAAACCAAGTTGGGTGTTAGTGGAATGTGGTCAGGCCTAGCTTGGACGTTTTGTGAAAAGCAAGCAACGACAAAAAAGCAAGCAAAAAGAAAAAGGCTGGGAAGAGAGACAACTGACCAAAAGTTTGCTCGTAATAAGGAGAGAGAAAAAATGCGATGAAGATGGATATGAGCGTCAGGCTTAGATTAGAGGCTGAGAGACATAAAGCGCTCGTTACCAAGACCGGGGTTATCGCTAATTTTGGAGCGTGATATCAAGGGAGATTTGATAGTAGTATTTAATATTAGCTGTAGAGTTTAAGCGCATGTACCAGTGACTGTTTCTACAGTATGACGACACATAGCAGAGATGGCGATAGTACTCGGGGAGGGGGGCAAAAGAATGAGAGGAAAAAAATGAAGACAAGACGAGAACATAAGGGAAACTAAAACAAAATGAAGGCAATATAATACACACGCAATGGATTGAAAATTTTTCAAATGCTCTTTCCTTTTTCACCAGCAGTTCAGACGGACGTTTTTTGTACACGATAGCAAGAAACACGGCTACTGCAACTGCAGAATAGCAAAAGAAAAGCCTGCAGCCCGTTCACCTCTAGAAGGCAAGAACCTGTACTGTGGAGCTTCATCCCGAGATAGTGCATCATTGCCGACTTCTCCTTGGTCTGTCCACCTAATGGGCCAATCACAGAGTACATCTGTTGTTTTACGGCTCCTCTTTGTATGCCAGCCCCTGACTTTGACTCCAGGATTCTAGTTTTTATATCTACTTTGGGCCGGCTGTGGGATGCTCGAGGATTTTGCTACTGCAGGCAGGAGAGAAAGGAGGAGAAGGAAAAGGGTGCAGAGGTCCAAGAACACCCTAAAGTCCAAGTCCAAGCTTAGCTGCTTAGCTTGCTGTAGTTGCTCCAGCAGATACATGGCCACTTCGATGACAAAATCAAACTACAGCTCCTTCACTGACATGTCCTCTCCATCCATGCAAGGAGAGCGTGGTCCCTCTCCAATCCTCTCGAAATAGGGGAGCCATGGCTTCTAAGCCCTATCTTCCCCTCATCCTTTGTGCTAAAACAACAGAAATGTATTAACACACATTCCAACATACAATCACGAACCACTTCATTTGTCACTTGCCATTCATCCACTAATCAATCAATATCTCCAGGGCTGGATTTGCATGATGCTCTTCTTCTCTCCAAAACAGTAGATAAGTTATGCTTCTTTTATTTTCCTACGTGTTGAGGAACACAATGTCACAGCATGCACAAAGGCACCATGCTACCCCTTCTAACCTTTGCTTGTTTCGTTTCTGACAACAAACACTTTTCTTTCTTTTCCTGTTTCGTTTCAATTTTTGTTTGCTTTGTTTCTTTGTGGTCTTACCTACGCTGGCTAGCTGCATGCACTTAAAAATTACAACGGCCAGATGTCAACCTGACACTGTCCCTTGCCGTGGGGAAGGCGAACGAGGGGGGCCGCTTTGCAAACTGTTCTCTTGGTTTCTTTTTTGAGGTGTTTCAAAACTCTCAGTACACATATCTTAATGCGTTAAGCCTACGATTCGACACTGCTAGCAACTTCAAACAACACGGTTGGTCAAGGAGTCAACAAGGTTGCTTGGGAGCGTTCCCATGTCCTGTACCGCACATCGCCATTTCCAAACCCAAACCCGGCAAAGTCCTTGACTAGGTCTAAGTTTTCAACTTTTTATATCGCGTTATCTTGAGAAACTTCCTGGCAATTGGCTGCGTGATGCCAAGAAGGTCTTGAGAAGACTCGCTGGTAAACGATAGGGTTAATTCGTCAAGTGCTTTAGGGTTATATAATGAGGCAAAATGTCAATGCTTAGACAAGCTGCAAGCATGGGACAACGATGAACTTAACGACCCCGCTAGCACCTCAACAAAGAGTAGAGAAGTAATACCATGGGTCCAAAGAGTTAAAGTTGGGGAAGCCATAAGATCAAATGAAACAAAGCAATCACCATAAAAACAAGAATGCTAGAGCGGCCGAGAAAAAACAAAAGAGCAGGAAAGATAAAAATCAAGAGCAGGTTGGCAGCATGAAAGTAAAAAATGGCAAACGCAAAAGCGATAGCATCTCAGCTGCTGCTACGGCTACTGCGGCTGATTCTTAGCTCTGCTTAGCGTACTTCTGCGTCCACTCGCGGGCTGTTGCGATGGCTGCTTGCTCATCCTCCTTCCAGCTTTTGGCTACATCAGCGGCTAGCGGGTCATCTGGGTTAGGCGCACCGAGGAGAGCTTGGATAGATAACAAAATTGTGCGGATTTGCAAAGCAGGCGACCAGTTGTCTGAGAAGAAAAATCGCGGAGTTAGTCTGTGGTGTGTATCATGGGACGGGCCGGGCGGGGACGCGGCGCTTGAAAGATGCCCACTGATCTGACAAGACATGGGAGGCAGAAGGGCTCACTCTTAAGCACATCTAGACAGATGCGGCCTAGCTTGTCAACATTTGGATGGAAGATCTTGGTCAAGAAACGGATCTTTGGAGGGGTCATGGGGTAGTCGTCGGGGAGAAACAGCTCAAGCTTGAAAACGCCGCCTATAAAAACGGGATAGGACAATGTTAGCTAGGGGTTTCTCAATTGGGCAAGAAATGCAAAGGCAGGCAGAGGGCGATCTACCCTCATATGGCGACTGCGAGGGGCCAAAAATCTCTACGTCAAAGTATCGTAGGTTGTCTTCGTGTGGAACGGCGCTGATGCCTGGGACACTACAGCGGGGTTAGCACAAGGTGCATGGAATGGAAACAGAAACCACCAAGAAAAAAGCCTATGGCTAGAATCAAGCCCCATGCATAACATGAGATAGGTCTATTCGAAAGGACACCACCAGGCAGAGTGGCCAGCGGGGGTGATCGACGAAGGGGGGTTAGGACATACGGCTCAGCCATCAGACGCTCGGTCTCCTTGATGATTCTCTTGGGCAGCGCCATTGTAAGCAGAGCAAAATTATCCAAGGGAAAAAGCAACGTTTGCGGGAAAAAGAAGAAAAGGTAAATGTGCGACCGGAGTTTGAAGAGCAAGACGGGGGCGTTTGGGTGACTGAACTGACTGGGCGAAAAAAAAAGAGGGACCCTAAAGATTGGCCCAACGTAAAGTTGACAAGGCTGAGAAAGTCAATGACGACGGAAAAAAAGGGTTGCCCCTCACCAAGCGAAGAGGGGACAAGGCTGAGCGAGGTAGAGTCTAAACAACATCGGACATGTATGATCGAGACAAAAAAAAGGATTGAACCTGGGCCGAAGAGAAAGAAATTACAAAATAAAGCTCGGAGTCTTCGTACGTAATTTCAAGTAAGATTAAGGCATATTTTTCTTCCTGAGCAAGCTACCAAAGGTTAAAAGCCTTCGTAAAATACAAGACCACTGTCCACTTGTGGCTGGAAGGGGTTGTCTTGCCATAGAATCATTCATTGGCGCCGGTTGTCGGACTGCTAACAAAGCCATGGAGGGTAGTTTGATATGATTCACGGATGGGCTTAAGAAAAATGCCTGAATTTCTAGATTGATGAAACGAATGTCTTCCTCTTGGTGACAATTAATGGGGCATTGTGTCTGTGAATGTTCTGCTGGGAGTCTGCATCGACTGGGCCATTCATTGCACATGAGCTTGGTTGCGGGGGTTATCAAATAGCATAGTTTTATACGAATCACCGATTCAGTCTTGGGCAACAACGATGCTCGGTCTGACTTTGCGAAACCTGGAGGCTCGAGAACTGGTGATATATGTTGTCTTAGATATGTTGTTTAGCCGGTATTCAGCCGAGCAACAAAACCATTTGCGCAACGAAAAGTAGCAGGAGGAGTAGCAGCATTTGTGATTCATGTTCTAGATCAGTCTCTGATGGAAGAAAAACGGCCTTTTCCCTTCTACTAGAGTCTATTGCCTAAGTATGCTAGTGCGTTACCGCTCAGTTCATAAGCGTGTGAAAGGCTCACGTACCCCCATGCCTTGATGCAGATTTTGCGTTTGATCTGATAAGATAAACGGACTAGTGTGGCATTCTGGCTTCCTAAAGGCTTCCTAAAGGCTTCATATGTTTGGGATGAGCTGGAAAAAGAAGGACTCGTGCCCCAAAAGGGAAGTTGCTGCGCTGTGGATGCCCGGGTTATTGCCTTGACCGGCGCTAAGGCACGTTGAAAATGGACTTTGGCCATGTCATTACGAAAGTGAATCCTGAAAAAGCCGTCCGAGACTCGCTAGCTTGGTTATCAATCAGTTGCAGTCCTCTACCATCGCCAATGTTAGAATCGATTTAGTCGGGCTGGTAGGAAGTATAAAGGGGGGAGCGTAGGCCTCTCGGCGGTCTTTGTTAGTCGTTCTCTCCTTGTTTCTGCCTATTGCTTCCCTGACATTCGTCTTATCAGATCACATACCATCCATCTCCTTGTCTCTCTCCTCGGTCCTGACCTCTCCAAAGATGAACGTCACGCCTTGCGATACTGCTGTCATGCAGTCCGAGTCAGACCATGAAAAGAATAGCTCGTCGGAAAAGGTCATTGTTGGTTTGGACCAGATCACTCCCAGTGCATCATTGCGACCGGCCAGTGTCATGTCTGACCACGTGCCATGGAAAATGAAGATCTCGGCCATTCTCCTAATTACACTGGTGGGCTTTGGCTCCCATTGGAGTAGTGGCCTGACCTCAGCTATGAAAAAGACCTTGAAAAAGGTGGGTTTGGACTCTGGGATACTATGCTGCAAGGCTGCATCACTAACATATTGCTACAGGAGCTGAAAATCAACAACGCCCAGTACTCAGCTCTCGAGGCAAGTGACGACTTTATCAAGACGGCGTTGATGTTGTTGACCGGTATCGTGACGGATCGCATGGGCGGAGCCCGTAAGTTTACCCTCTCACCCCTTCCTAGCTCAGACTAGATACTGAAGTTTTTTCACGCGAATTATAGGCGCCATGCTTTGGGGCAATGTAGCCTATACTATCGGCGCCATTCTTGTTGCGGCTGCTGCTCAGGTGCGCAGCTACAAGTTTATGATTGCTGCTTATATCATCCAGTCTCTCGGTGACACTGCCACCCAGGTTGCCCAGTTCAAGGTCTTTTCATCTTGGTTCCCCCCATCGCATGGATTTGCCTCTACTCTGGGCCTTGAGCTGGGAATTGGAAAGATCGGCGCCTTTGTCGGAAAGGCTACTGCTAATCCTATTGCCAAGAGCAGTGGCGACTTTGCCTGGGTCTACTGGACTGCTGTCTTTATCAACATCTTCACCAACATTGCTACAAGCGTCTTCTACTGGTTCTCTAAATGGTGTGAGAAGCGGTACACTGGAATCCGCGACCCTGCTACTGGCGAGAAGCTGACAGAGAAGAACAAGAACTGGGAGCTGGAAAAGGTCGTGCGTTTGCCTTGGCCATTTTGGAGTGTTATCTTGTTCTCCATGTTCCAGACCTCGACGGCTATCATCTTCTCACAAAACTCAACCGAGTTAGCACAGCAGCGCTTCAAGATTTCTGAGGTCACTGCGGGGTGGTATTCATCCATGTCGCAGTATCTGGGCTTCTTCTTCGTGCCCATCATCGGTCTTTTTATCGATGTTTATGGCCAGCGCCTGACAATAATGTTTGTCTGTGGTCTCGGAATGCTTCTGTCTATGTGTCTGGTGGCCTGGGGTGATACTGTCTCCGGCACTGCAGCCTCTTTCGGCATTTACGCTGTCGCCGTATCCTTTGGCCCCACAGCAATCATTGACGGCATTCGGACTTCCATGTGGTACCAGGAAGTTTTTGGCTCGGGCTATGCCGTCAAAATTACTGTTAACAACAGCATGAACATTCTGGTTCGCATCATCACTGGAGTAATTCAGGACCACACGCCAGATGACAGTTATGACCGCGTTGTTATTGCGTACGTATTGCTGGCTGCCGCATCTGTGGTCGTTGCTATTGGTCTGCTTATTCTTGGTTATGCAACTGATACCCTTGGCCGCCTACAGTGGAGCCGCAAGAAGCGTCTCGCAAACGGTGATCTCCTGCTCAAGTTGCATGAGTCTTTTGAGTCGCCGGCAAATATGCGCCGGAACACTCTACTTAGCAAGAACTTGCTCATTGGCCTAGGCTTCATGGTGTTGGGCTCTTGGGCCGCATACTTCTGGGGCGTCGCTGTTGGCAAGAATGACTAAAAGACAACGGTGTGTTACACATATATGGATCAAAAGAATGACGTAAAGGAAGCAGAAAAAAAGCAATATACCCCTAATATTGGCACATGCCGTGATTTCTAAACAAACAGCCTTGTTTCCGCGAGTTTAATTAATTTAGCCTGACAATGTGAATGGGCACAGTGGTGTTGTAGAATGGGCCGGTTTGCTGTGCGGGAAGGGTCCCGGCGTATGTCATGAACTCGACGTTGAACCCTGAATTTCTGCAGACGCCGACAAATGTCTGGAAGGTCTCCTCGTTTCTTTGTGTTGCGCTAATAATGATTTTCAGGTCCGGGAAGTGCATACGAAGCTCAGTGATCGTCGCTACTAGACTTGGAATCACACGCTGATCATACGTGATGTCGGCGCCAATCACAGTGTCTATAGGGCTGAGTCGGCCCCATTCTGTTTCTTCAGGCTTTGGGATGGAATGGCCCCAGAGAAGAGCTGTGGCTGCAAGGCCTCGATTTTCTTGGAGTCCATTGAGATGGAAGTTGTCGGATAGAAGATTGATAACTTCGTCTGAGCCATCAGTCGCTATGACCCTTTGGGCACCGAGATGCTTCATGGCTAGAATAGAGAGATAACCTGTCCCAGCTCCAAGCTCAAGGACAGATTGGCCTTGAATGTCACTATCGTTATTGCAAAGGTAGTTTCCCAGGTGCAGAGCAGCTTCCCATGTCCGCAAGCCAGTTGTTCCTGCTTGGGAAATTAGGGACCGGGACTCAAGGAGTGTGATGGCCGGCTCTGGACCTTGCGCAGCATTTTTGAGCTCCGATAGATGGTATGTTACGTATGAACGTTTTTGAACCTCGACATCCTGTGATGGTAGTGGTGCTGCCATCATCTCAGCCAAAGCCTCCATGATGTCTTCGTTCACGCCCTGGCCCAAAGCACAGTTAGCAACAAGCAGTTCTATAGCATTATGCCCAGAAAATAAAAACGAACATATTGATCCCAATCATCGATACTAGCTTCAATCCGGGAGACGAGTTCTTTTATAGCTCGTAGTTTATACCGGGGCGGAGGGCCGGAATGCCAACGTAGTGGATCATTGATGCAGAAAGAGATTTTTCTCTGTACTTGTTCATCTCGAAGATATTCCGCTGCAGGGAAATCAAGCTCTCTCTCTAGCTGGAAGTACTGCCGGCAGAATCGCTGGACCTGGAATGAGCTGTTATTCTGGTCCATCGTTGCTCTAGAAGTTGTTATCGTGGCTCTAGAAGAGTGTGGCCGTTGTTTGCAGTGTGTCTTGGTGTGGCTGAACTGTGTAAGCGCCACAGGCCCAAAAATGTGTTGGTTTGTTTTTCCTAGTTTCTGCTTCCAGCCACATGTGCATCCTGATAGGGCTTGCTGACTCAGCTTCGCACCAATTTACCCATGGATGCAAAATTCCCAAGTGGGGCGTGATCCAAGTCTCCACATTAACATTTTTGGGCGTGTTGTCTTGGCTTGAAGAAAAGTATCACGGTTCATTTGTCCCCTCCCTCTCATGTCCTGAAATTCTTCTTTGCAAATCACACACCGCAAAAATGGCCGACGTCGATACTCCCGTCACTCTGCGCACCCGCAAGTTCATCCGCAACCCCCTGCTGGGTCGCAAGCAGATGGTTGTGTGAGTTTTTCTTTCCTTTCGCTTTTCTATTCATTTACTTGGCTTTTGTACGGTTGGTGTGTGCATCTCTACGAGACTCTTGTTGCAAGCGTGCCCAAGAGGGAACCGATTCGAATCGAACGAGTAAACATTCCAGGTTTCTATCGATTGCTACCTTCCAACACTTATTCTTCGACTGCATCAACCAAAGCTCGACCGTAACTTCCTCGAATCGACAAGGACGACGTTGATATCAGCCATGCTCTCCAACGTCCCTCGTAGATGCACACACAACCCGTAGAAAGCACATTGGAAACCTTGCTAGCCGGAATCCCATAGTCTAACATGCTTTGCCTCACAGTGACATCCTGCACCCCAACCGTGCCAACATCTCCAAGGATGAGCTCCGCGAGAAGCTGGCCACTCTGTACAAGGCCACCAAGGACCGTGTCTCGGTCTTTGGTCTGCGCACCCAGTTCGGTGGTGGCAAGACCACCGGCTTTGCCCTGGTCTACGACTCTCCTGAGGCTATGACCAAGTTCGAGCCCCGCTACCGCCTCATCCGCGTCGGCATGGCCACCAAGATCGAGCGTGCTTCCCGGCAACAGCGTAAGTGCTATCCTCGTTCTCTCTGCCACTTCCACTGCCACCAACGGGCGCCTGGTAGTTTGTGGCTACGTTGTGTACCGTTTGGCGTCTTTGACAGCCAACAGTATGCTCCAGTGGCTGCTACTAAGACTGCCAGCTGTCTGGGTGGTGGCTGTAACAGACGAGTCGAGAAGGGCTTTTGTCTCCTGTCTTCTCCCTCGGGAAGACAAGAGGCTTTCTTATACTCTGTCCCCATTATTGCTGCCATCATTACCCTGAGGGGTCAGCAACTGGCCTGGCTCTTTTTTCTATCCCATTGTTTTGCCTCAGTCGCTAACGTATTATTCTTCGAACAGGCAAGCAGCGCAAGAACCGCCAGAAGACCCTTCGTGGCACTGCCAAGACCAAGGGTGCCAAGGCCAAGAAGGAGAAATAAACGATGGGCGCTTGATGTCTTCTTTATTTCCTTCCTGTGTGGTTCGTCTTCTCCACGATATCTCTTCATTCCTCTTTTTCTTCCATGGGTGGCTTCGGAACATGTGTCGGGAACGAAGGTTTTTCTTTTTTCAAATGTGGGGTTTTAGGCCAAGCAAAGATCATAAAAGCATAGGTTGTTTCCGACATCTCATCTCGGGCCACTAATGACGTTGTATATGATAGAAGAAGCGAATCATTTGTCTTTTCATACAGGACTTCCTAAGGATCTGGAGGGATAGGGAAGATGCTGGATCTCTGGAGAAAGCGTCTGCTAAAAACGAAAAAACAAAAATAACAATTAAGCAAAAAAAAAACTTAGGAAACACCCCATGATTTTGTACCTCGAAGCTGCATAGCGCACTGTGGTGAACTGTTGGAACATTCAAAGATTGACTAATATTGCAAGACTGACCGTGCTATGATGAACAGAAATACCTTGTTGTCTATGTAGGATAAATTGCAGTCAAGACTCTAATCTCTTGAGGTTCTTATTTAGACCATTGCTGAATCTTCACATCTTGTCGCCCATTAGGTTGGGCAGGCTATGCCGTGTTAGTGAGGGTTCTGTGGATCGGGAATGTGACCATCAGAGACTTCTGAGAGATCTGCCGAGTGCACAACATCTTCCCGGGCTTCATCGTAAATCTCGGCTTGTTCTGGGCCGACTTCCATGTCGCCCTCGCTGCTCTGGCGGCCTGGGGAGCCCACGACAGGCGCGACAGAAATGGACCCTGTGGCAATGGCGTCTCTATCGGAGAAGACGCGGCGGTCCATGTATTGGCCGGCTATCTGTGTATCGGGATGATCATGGCTAGATTTGCGGTGCGGCGACCGCTTCGAAGAGCTGGTTTTGTCAACTTTGAAGTTAATTTCCACCTGAGAAGAGAAATCAGCAACCATGGTCTGACGGGTATCTTGTGTGGGGTTGAGTTCGAGGTGCGACTGGGAATCTACCAGTCCTTTGCTGGCCGAAGTTGGGGGAGGCGACAGGAACGGCGGTTCGTAGGAGACGTCCTGTTCTGCTTCGGCTCCTACTTCTGCACTCGGACACGATTTGCGCGTGTCGGACTTCTGGTCATCGTCCATATTCTGCGCAAGCAAGGTTTGCTCGCATAGCTGCGTCTTGAGTACAGCTTCATGAAACGTACCGTCAACATCAACTTGGTCTTTGTCAGCATGAGCATCGGGGTCCACGAGTATGCGTGGTTGTATCAGCTCTGCAAACGCCAGAGTCTCGGAATCATTGCTCTCATCATCTTCATCGTCCAGCGCCTCAAACCCGCGGTAGATTCGCTGGCCGGTAGCCTGGTCGTACTCCTTTTCAGGGTGTTCTTTTTGCCGGTCGCGATATGACAGGCGGAGAACCAGGGAGTCATCTTCATGGACTTCAAGGATGATGGCGGCTACGTTAGCAATTACCGGCTCCCAGTTGGTGGCCGCGGACAGAATCCACTTCTGGTATGTGATGATCATGTCCTTTTTTGCCTGTCCAGGCTGAAGCTTGGGCAGTGTAGACAGATCTTCAGGCGGTTCAGGGATGTCATCCTGAGGTGGTGGTAGCTGTGTTGCTGAGCCCAGCACATCATCATTGTAGTCGTGGTAGTTTTGAGATTCGTCGTAGTAATGTGCTGTACTGCTGTTGGCGTAGTAGCTCTCTTCAATATCGGCATCGTCATATGGCAGCTGGTCCTCAGCAGCCTGTTCATCCCAGTCTCGGCGTTTCCGCTTCCCGTGTGAGGCATTCTGTGTGCGGTACCACCGTTGAACGAAGGGGAAGGGCGGCTCTCCAAGGTCCATATTTTCCCTGACACATTCTACAGCACGGAGATTTATTTTGCCCCTCCAGCTGTCATAATCACGTGTATCACTATACTTCTTTTGGGGAACATCCAGAGTCGGGGACTTGGGCTCAAGGCTAGGTTGGGGCTTTTGAGACAGGGCCTCGGGGCTAGGCTGTGACCAGGGCTCGGTTTCGGGCACGAGATCTTCATACCCAGATAGAGATCTAAGTAGAGCCTGGCGACGCTTCTCAAGTTCATCGGCAGTATTGTCCTTCTCTTTTACTACTGTTTGGACCTGGCCTTGACGGCGGGCCTTGAGGCAAAGCCTACGACGTTCATTGCGCTTCTGGGTTTTGGTCTTGCCAGGCCTGGACATCAGAGTGTCCGAGGTGGGAGCCTGGCAAGCAGAAGCAGTAGTAGAAGCAATAGTTGCATGTGCGGCCTGAGTAGGCTTTCTGTTGCACTTGGAAAGAGCTGACTTCCTGCGTATTGCTTCATCAGCGCCCGAAGAGTCGGGGTCCGAGTCAGAATCAGAAGAATCCGAGTCTGAAGAGTCCGATGAGGAGTCTGACGAGGAATCCAACGAGGAATCTGAAGATGATGAGTCCGAGTCTGAGCTTAAACTAACTGTGACCTTACTCCGCCTCACAGGCGTTGCTTTATTCTTGGCAGGTTTTGCCACTGGCTCATCACTGGCGTCCGAAGAATTACTTGAGCTTGAGCTTTCGTCAGAGCTGCTATCTGAACTATCCTTATCCTCGTCTCCGTCTTTAGATTTGACCTTGTTTTGTGTTAAGCTCCGAGGCCGAGGACTTCGTCCCTGACCCTTTTTGGAATGTGAGGATGCAGTGCCTTTTGAAGAAAGGCCCTGGCGCTCGGCCTGAACATCGAAAGTATCAGCCGACACCTTTTCTATCTGAGGCGCTCTAAGTGGGCTAGCTGGGGCCTTAGAAGAGTCTTCCTCAGGAGGCCCATCGGAATCAGAGGGCTCTGAGGCTTCTTGCATCTCATTTTGCTGGGTTTCAAAAGCTATCAAGGCATCTCCATGCTTAGCACGTTTATGGGGCTTCTCAAGAGCCACAAGGGAAGAAGGTGATCGGGAGAGTATCGAAGATGCGGCTTTAGTTGTGCTTCTCTGTACTGATTGCTTGGCTTGCGGTGGCGAGGGGGGTCGGCGCATGCTCTTGGGGCCTTTCTGTATGACTTGGTTATGGAGGTTTGTCGGGTGGGAGGGGGACTGGAAATGTGGGTTTGTTTGAACATTCTCGGAGACAAATTGCTGCTGGCTTTTACCCACCGCATGGCTGAGCTTTGACAGGCTAGGTGGGTTGGATGAGGTACTAAACTGTGGTCTAGTAGGAGCCATCAAGCGGGCGGGTGTGCTGGTTTCGACTTCACTAGCATTGAGATATGAAGTCCGTCTTCGTTTTGAAGCTCGTGAATGCATATGCGAGCCTTCGTCAGGAGCGGGATACATCGATATAGACTGCAGGGTGCCGTACGAAACGCCATCAACTACCGTGGGCCCGTCGTTTTCAAAATAAATGCGCCCAGTCATTTCGCGGGCATAGAGTTCATCTTGGCGCAAGGGCCGGATTCTGTGGATGGAGGAAATTTCACAGTTAGAAAAGCTAAACGGGTTTTAGATAGCCTGTAGTTTTTATCCACTTACAATACTTGGTCATCCTCCTTCAAAACATCAGTGATTTGCTGGAAGTGCAAGCACTCGAACGAGCCACCGTTCTTGTCGATCAGCTCGACGACGAAGTCCTCAAGTGTTGATGATGGGTTTGACTCAGAATATAGTGGAAGCACGGTATGTACTTGAGCTGTAAGTTGTGACACGGGATAATCAACTTGATCAGGGACATTCCATAAAAGCCGTGAATCTGGCGCAGCGGCACGACGAACAACTAGCCGGAGCCTCATGGCGGTATAGGGGAGAGCGTTAAAGAAATGCCAGAGTATTGGCTAGAAGAGGGCCGTAGACTAGCGTGCGGCCGAGATTTGAATGCGACACGACCTATGGAGAAGAATGATTCTCACGATGCGAAGATGTTTGTCGGCCGGCGGGGGGTTGGTGTCGTGGAGCAAATGCAACTTGTCAGGCTATATATCGACCCAGATCTCTCGGCGTCGCTTTTAGCACCAAGTCCCGAATAGCAAGAATGGGAAGGTGTGACGAAACCCCGAACAAGGCTGTTGCCGAAAAATCGCACGTCGCAGTTGCCAAAGTTGAGGACGCGACTCGGAAAATGCACCAGGGAATTTTTTAATGGGTCCTTTTTTATTAGCGGGGGTGTGTCACTATCACTACACGCATGTGCTATCAAGGAGCGAGAACAAGATTCATGACAAGCAAGCAACCAGTCCAGAAAACGAACGAAGCAAAAGTAGCAAATATATTTATAAGAATACAGCACGCGCTACCCCAGCAACGAGTAAGCAAAAAGATGATTGCAGTGTATATATCATCCCAACTAGAAGTTTAGTGGCTCTTTCCACTGACCCGCTCATCTTCATCCTCTTGAATCACCCTCATCGTGGCATGGAGCCCAAATCCAGCATGTGCCCCATCTTCTCGATCTGCAAGCTTGTGTTAGTATTGCATGGCATATAACCAAATGAGGTCCAGTTTTTCTGCTGCTTTTTTGAACCGACGTACCTTTGTTTTTAAGTACCCCTCGACCTCTTGGCTTCGGAAGCCGCCGCGCCCTTTCCACGACAGCGGCACCATGCTCACGCGCTCCTTGACCACAACTTCTCTGTTAGGGCCTTCAATTGCACGGATCTTGTCAGGGTTATTAGTCAGTAGCTTGACCTCAGTCTGGCCCAAGTCCATCAACATTGCCGTGGCAAGGCCGTAACTACGAGCATCGGCGGGGTGGCGGAGGATCAGGTTTGCCTCGACCGTATCCGAGCCTAAATCTTGCAAATTGTACGCTTTGAGCTTCTCGCCGAGGCCAATTCCGCGACCTTCTTGGCGCAAGTAGATGATGATTCCCCCGGCGCTATTAGATGGCAGAGACATGAGTCGGGCGGCTTCGTCCAGCTGCTCGCCACAGTCACAACGAGCCGACCAGGCGGTTTCGCCAGTGTAGCATTCTGAGTGTATACGCACCAACGGGATTTCGGCCTTTTGCCTTGGTGTAGTTTCCGCAGTGGGAGATTCTTCCTCACCACCAGACTTCACCATCCCACTAGTTGTTCGCCCCGGAAACAAACGTCCTGTGTATGCTCCTCTAACCATGCGGTCCATCTCTGTCTCCCCTGGCACGACAGCGTCCAGACTCTTGCTTCTGATGTTAGGCCCAAAGACAATGGCCAGATGCTCCTTGTTGTCGGTGTTGTTAGAATACAAATGTAGGAACATTTCCGTGCCAGCAGTTGTGGGAATGCGCGCCCGCACCAAGCACTTGACTTCGGGCAGCGTCTCCAGCAGCCGCGGCCGTTTGTTGCCGCATCCGCCCTTGGGGTCTGCGCTATCAACTGGTACCGATCGTGGGGCGGCATCGGGGCGTGGGGTATGTGAGCCAGGGGTTTGCGGGGGAGTAAATGACGGTGACAGGATGGAGGCGGGTGGCGCATCGCGGGGCGCAATGAAAGCCGCAGCGGCAGTATCGCTGAGCGAGATTTCGTCGGGCGAATCAGCCCGTGGGCTCAGGGCGGCGGCGGCGCGCGGCGAGTAGAACGAGGGAAGCTGGGCGACTGTGGGTGATGCTTCGGATCCAGCGTCGGCTCCGCTGCTGATGTCGGGAGCAACGTCAGTAGCAGCGGCGGCAGCCTTAGGGGGTTCTTCTGGCTGTGGCATTGTCATGTGACTTCAATTAATCGGACAACACACAGTAGAATTTAGTGGCAGCACAGGCGAGGGGGCTAAACAAAGGAGGGGTGACAAAAAAGAGGAAGAGAAAAAAAGAAAATTGAATAACACGGCAACAACACGCAAGTAGATAGATGTCCACAAAATGGCCGCTGAAAAATAAAGGAAGAAGAGGAAATAGACGAAACCAATACTAAAAGGGCTTACTTCTGTCTATTAGCTCATTAGCTATAGTTGCCGGTTCAATCATGGTCATCTCCAAATCCGATTCCAAGTCCAAATCTAGTGCACGTCCCGAAACACCCACTCACCCTCCTGCTGTCACTACGAGGAAAATTAGCCAATATTTTGTCTATGACTAAGATACTAAGATAGAAATGCACACATTACTAATAAGCACCAAGAGAAGTCAATCTTCTCAGCTCAAGGCCAAAAACAACTGAGTTCTCCAAGCCTACTGCTCCTGGCCGCCTGGCCTGTTCAGGAGTCCCAATGCCAACCCTAGGCTCTTAGCCAAGGTTTACAAATCGTACATGTTGTAATTTAATGTTCAAGTGAAGAAGGGTTGAAAAAAAGTGCCGCGCGCGTTGTCGTACCGTTTATCACCGAGGCCCTGTTCCTACTAGTGTTAGCAACCCTGTCTAACCCTATGTGATGTCTCGCCTCTGCCGCATGAAAATATGCAATGGTCTAACTGCTAGTCTATTTCACATGTGATAGCCAGAACTCAGATCTTGCGTCTTACTGCTTTATGGAAGTCTGCTATTCTTCTTTTGGAATCTCTCTATGGTACCGCGGATATAAAAAGCAGGAGCCCCCTTTCCAGCATTACTGCCCTCAACCAAAGCTGATTACCTTTAGGCCTATCTGCTGCTAACCTACCAGTCAAGCCATAGTAGGTGGTGACAGCGGTT
The DNA here is from genome assembly GCA_038407015.1 of Ceratocystis ficicola. Classification (NCBI taxonomy): domain Eukaryota; kingdom Fungi; phylum Ascomycota; class Sordariomycetes; order Microascales; family Ceratocystidaceae; genus Ceratocystis; species Ceratocystis ficicola. Next base: position 91,940 of record JAZBQP010000007.1, on the reverse strand, counting down.
TCAAGTACGCTACAGTGCAAATAGACGGGCACTCCTGACCTCAAATTTGACTAACCACCCCAGATGCTTTCGCAGGCTATTCAATGCATGCAACGACACTCCATTCTCTCACTCAAACTGGAAGCTATTGCGATTTGTGTGAATACATTCATCAAGGTCAGGTTCTAAACAACTCTGTATCTGTGCATGCTTCTCTGTATGGTAATGCTGTGCTGTGCTGTGCTGTGCTACGCAGTTCTTTCTGTTGCTTGTAATTCGTCCACAATGGGCAGGCTTCATGAACCAAGGAAAAGCGGCCATGGCCTCCCGACACTGGTTCCTGTTCTTCTCAGCCAGGCTCGGTAGAAGTTGAGCGTGTCTTCATGCGGCACACTTGAACTTGGCGAAGAGGCCCACGTAGCCTAGCGGGCGACATTTGGCTTTGTGGGTACATAGAAGCCTCGCATCTTTAGTTACTCCGGGCTCCGTCCTTGGCAGCACGCAGCTCGTCCATCTTGGCGACACGCTTCTTAAACTCGAGATATTGGCACTTTTCATACGAATGGCGCTCGTCCTATATGTCAGAGGATGAACGTTAGTTGGAGGCCAATGACTTTTAGTTCTCTAATGCAAGCCAAGATCCGTGTCTTGTAGCCTTGGGCTAGGCTCCTTGAGCCGTGACGTGGATTAGACACGGGACTATAGCCACGCGTATAGCATACCTCGCATTTCCAGGGCAGATAGTACGTATCGTAGCGGCAGCGGTTCAGAGGAATCAGCAAATGCGCACAGCTATCACGGTAGGCCAGAGGCAGTCGAGCCTCGCGCATTTCCTCGCGGGTCGCACCTATTGTGTTTCCCAGAGTGTTAGCAATGCAATTTTGGATAATGTATGGGGTGTAAATGGTCAGAGGCCTGGGTCACTCGGCCCGAGCAAGGCTCTAGCCTCCGCTTCCCGCTAGTGTGGAGGGTCCGGAGTAGAAGGCTAGCCGGGTAAGAGAGCAGAGCGGCGTGCGATGGTATGGTATAGGCTTACGGCGAACAGGCTCGGCAGATTCCGAAGGAGACGTCATGGTGTATTTCGTGGGGGTTTCGAGGAGCCGGAAAGTAGAAATATCGGAAGTACAAAGGGACAGCTTCGAGGTCGAGCCAAACTCTGGTAACCCTTCTCTCAAGCTTCGATGGAAATGGGGAAGAATGAGGAACCTCGTCCTTAGGTAATCTCGGTCACTAGCCAATAAAGCCTCTGAAAATGCTAATCTCACCGAGAGTCCCTCTCCACAAATTTGACGAGGGTGACCTGCTACCGAGACCCACTTTGAGTACACACCGAACTCGCTTTTGGCTGAAACTTGGGCAATGATTTAAAGCCTCTTATAATTCTACGCATTTCTGGATTAATTAGCTGATCCTTTTTCTTTTCTTTTCTCATATTGAGCCCACCTTCGAAAAGAAAAAAGAAGGTATACCTCCCTCTCTTTAAGGGACGTGTCGGCTCTTGTGTACCAAGAAGTCTCCTCCTTTTTTTCATATTGTCCTCTTGTCTTTCTCCAGACCTTCCTGTTCTTTCGTCGTCTCACGATGGCCACGTCCCCGTCTCGCTTAGGCGGTGCTAGCGTATATGTAATCATCATAGTGTTCCTAGCTGCCTTGGGCCCACTACAGTTTGGCTTCCATATTGTGAGTTCCAAGAGCTGGTGGTCGAAAGCCTCTATGCCCATGTTTTGAGATGCAACATGTGCTCATAGCCCTCTGCTAATCTCCATCAGGCCGAACTCAACGCCCCTCAAGATGTCATCACGTGCAAGTCGAAACCAGTCGCCGCCCTTGTGTCCAAGGTTAACCGCTGGTTCTCCCGATCCAGTGACTCGACAGCCAACAACAGCAATGTTTTGCTCCTTGACTGTATCCCCATGTCTGAGGCTGCCTTTGCTACTATTTCCTCCATTTTCACCATCGGTGGCCTAACCGGCGCCCTTGCCGCAGGTCCGCTCACCTCCAAGTTTGGCCGTCGATTGGCCATGCGCATCACTGGTATCTGCTTTCTTCTTGGTGCTGTATTCGAGACTTTTGCTACCGGCGTTGGGATGCTAGTTATTGGCCGCTTTATTGGTGGCCTGGGTGCTGGCGCTTCTACCGTCATCGTCCCTCTGTACGTCAGTGAAGTCGCTCCCCCAGCTTCCCGTGGCTTGTTTGGAACGTCAACCCAGGTCATGATCAACGTGGGCATTCTCGTTACCCAGATCGAAGGGTATTTCTTCTCGTATGGCAACGCATGGCGCTGGATTCTTGGCTCTGGTGTTATTCTCGGATTTGTACACATTTTTGGTCTGTCTGTCGTCCCTGAAAGCCCTGCTTGGCTTGCTAGTCAAGGCCGCTTTGATGCCGCACGGCGCAATCTCCAGCGCATTCGCGGCGGCCCACTCGCAGACATTTCAGACGAGGTGGCAGCGTGGAAGGATCACGATGCGGCCGCCGATATAAATGCAGAGCAAGAAGGGCTGCTTTCTTCCCCCGTGGCATCCCCTAACTCGGGATCCCATACGGACGCAGCCCATCTAGGTTTCCTAGAGGTTCTACAAGATCCTGACGCCTTGCGAGGTATTGTTGCCTGCGTAGGCATTGCCACCGGCCAGCAACTTTGTGGAATCAACAGCATCATCATGTACTCCGTGTCTCTGCTGAACGACATGCTTCCTATGAGCTCCGCATTACTTAGCATCATCATCTCGCTTGTTAACCTCGGCACAACCGTTGCCTGCTCTCCTCTTCCCGACAAACTGGGCCGTCGCAAATGCCTCCTCCTTTCTATCGCCGGCCAGGGCACCAGTTCCGTCCTCCTTGCATTCTCCATTCAGATGGGAATGAAATATCTTTCAGCCTTTGCCGTCCTTGGCTTTGTCGGTTTCTTCGCCGTCGGCCTAGGCCCTGTCCCTTTCATCATGGCATCTGAACTGGTCAACCAGGAAGCCGTAGGTGCCGCCCAAAGCTGGGCTCTGGGCTCCAACTACATCTCAACTTTCTTGATTGCACAGTTCTTCCCCATTGCGAACAGCTTTCTGAACGATCTTCTAGGGGGAGCTGGCTGGATATACTACGTGTTTGGCGGACTGAGTGTCCTAGTGTTCCTCTTTGTGCTTTCCTACGTGCCGGAAACGAAGGGCAAGCGCAACGCTGACGAGGTTTGGGGGCGCACCCGCCGTCTTGATTAAATAGCTGGATACAAACAGCAAACACGATTCGTACTTTCCGTATTTTTATTGGTTCCGTAGACTTTGTTTTCTTTGCACATGATTCACTCGTGGCATCTTCAGAACATGTTCGAAGCTCACTTGTGCATTTCCAAATATTGCTCCTCCCGGGCTGTTTATTTTTTCCGCTTATTTTTGCGCCTCGACAATGGCGGCTAGCTCCGTCAAGCCTGACTTGAGCCCATCGATAATCACTACATCTTTGCTTTTGTCGCCATATTTTCTTGCAATAGCTGATCGAATGATGTCTTCAAGTCCAGCCATCCCCGCACATCCCATGACGATCGACTGCACATTGCCAACATCCAACAGTCTCTCCACTGCCTGACACAACCGCTGCTCGACTGTATCTGGCTCTATGTTGTGGAAGTCACCCGCATTAAGGCCCGTAGAGAAGACACCTGCAAAGTAAGGGTTCTGGCCTGGCTCAATTTGAAGATAGTCGGCCACTCCCTCCGCAAGATGCTTTTCCCAAAACTTGCCCGTAGTGACGATTCCCCAACGTGGGATTTCATGTTTTTCGTCGGAGGTGCTTGTAGAGTGAGCAGCCATAGCCCGGCGATGAGCGTCCAAGACGCTTGCTTCAAAGATGCCGGTCACAGGAGCCTTTTGAGTACGGTCCTTGTTAGCAAGCTCGGATATTTCTCCCACGAGGGGGTGCACACTGAAGCACGCTATCAGAACCGCATCAAAGCTTTGTAAGTACGAAACCCTATGGGTGATGTCGACTTGCACGGCTTTGCAGCTCGCTTCTATCCCCTCATCGTCATCTATACTCGCAGGGCTGGTTTCCGGTGCGGTGTAAATTGTGACTTCGGCAATAGTATTCTAAGAATATGGGGTCAGAAAGAAGCTCGGGCCAGATTCACAAGGGCAGAACAGAACTCACTGCGAGAGAGGCAGCATGAACATCAAGGACCTTTTTGGCGCCCTTGCTCATGTGCTGTGAGGAGTTAGGGTTTAAAACAAGGAGCTTCATGGTTACGGGGCTAGATAATGAATATTATGTAAGGTATATTTCAGCAATGAGAAGTTTCGAGCGTTTTTGTTGTAATTTTCATCATTAGGCAACAGTTTTATGGTCATCAAAACTTCCAGGAGTCAGGCAATCGAGAAGGCTAGATTGGATCATGGTGATGTGCTACTAGGGTTGTCTTGGTACAGCAATGGCACGTGACCCTGGAGCTGGGCTGAAGCTATGCTTTGCTGGGCGGGAACTACCTAATGCATTATAGCTCATCCAAAACTACTGCACAAAATACAGGGCCTAGCACAGGCCTAATACAGGGGCTCTCCCCGTAGTGTTTACCTGTTAGCTGTCCCAAGCCCCACCAGCCAGCAGCCTTCCTCCTCTCTCCATACCAACACAGCCCGCTCTTTTTGCTTGATGCCTGTTTGCTCTTCATTCATCAAGCTTCGGAAGCTGCCATCGTCATCAAACAAATCAGAGTCCCCTTCGTTCGAGCTGTCCGGCAGCCGCCAATACACATCAGACAGCTGCCTGCCACCCAATCGGATCCATTGGACATCATCAACTTCAGCCTGGAAGTGCCAACCAATCTCTAAGACCAGTTAAGCTCAGCTTGCGGCCGACTAAATCACATCGACCTTGCAATTGCTATCCATCGAACATCGTATAGCGTGGCCCCTCCTGTGCTATTTGATTCTTTTTGAATCGGTTTCTTGTTCCTATTTATTTTTAAGCCCAGCTATCCGCCATGACCGCCCCCATTGGTACGCATATACTGTCTCTCTTTCACTATCACACCAGCCAATTCAATGGTGGAATTACCTCGAATGCCGGCCTCCGCGGCTTCCTCGCTATTCCTGCATCTTGCTTACATGCTATTATCCCCCACTGTCTATTTTGAACTCAGACGGATCTGGCTGACCGCTTTATCTCTTCACTCCTACAGTGCTCGACGGAGGAACCGGTTTCCTCAAAGTCGGCTATGCCGCCCAAAACTTCCCCGAATTCCAGTACCCTTCTATTGTCGGACGGCCGATTCTGCGTACAGAAGAAAAGGGCGACGATGACATTGTCATCAAGGACATCATGTGTGGTGACGAGGCCGCTGCTGCCCGCACCATGCTCCAGATCAGTTACCCAATGGAAAACGGTATCGTCAAGAAGTGGGACGATATGCAGCACCTATGGGACTACACCTTTTTCGAGAAAATGAAGGTCGATCCCAGAGGGCGCAAGATCTTGCTGACTGAGCCGCCCATGAACCCCTTGAAGAACCGCGAGCAGATGTGTGAAGTCATGTTTGAGCGCTACGGCTTCGGCGGTGTTTACGTCGCGATCCAGGCCGTGCTAGCTCTGTATGCGCAGGGTGGGTTTCTTTTCCCCTCCTTCTTTTTCATTTTCCATTCTTAGCTCCCCGTTCGACTTTCCCTACCGTAGCACCCCGCCGACACCACACCACCTCAACTATACCGGATTTCTTTCCATGTGGCCTAAACACGCGAGCTAACCCCATATTTCTCCCACAGGTCTCTCCTCTGGTGTTGTTGTCGACTCTGGTGACGGTGTGACCCATATCGTCCCCGTCTATGAATCTGTCGTGCTCAACCATCTGACCCGCCGTCTGGATGTTGCTGGCCGCGATGTCACCCGCAACTTAATCAACCTTTTGACTCGCCGCGGCTATGCGCTCAACCGCACTGCTGATTTCGAAACGGTGCGCCAGATCAAGGAGAAGTTCTGCTACGTTTCCTACGACCTTGAGCTAGACAAACGCCTGTCTGAAGACACCACCACTCTGGTGCAAAGCTATACTCTTCCCGATGGCCGTGTCATCCGCGTTGGTAGCGAGCGTTTTGAAGCACCCGAGTGTCTGTTCCAGCCCCATCTTGTTGACTGTGAGCAGCCGGGTATGGCCGAGTTCCTATTCAACACCATCCAATCGGCCGACGTGGATGTCCGGTCGTCACTGTACAAGGCGATTGTGCTTTCGGGCGGTAGCAGCATGTATCCCGGTCTACCGTCAAGATTGGAGAAAGAGATAAAGCAGCTGTGGCTGACGCGCGTGCTGGGCGGCAATCCCGAACGCCTCAGTAAATTCAAGGTCCGGATAGAAGACCCCCCAAGACGACGCCACATGGTGTTCCTGGGCGGAGCAGTGCTGGCCAACATCATGGCAGACAAGGAGAACATGTGGGTGACGAAGCAGGAATGGGAGGAACAGGGCGTCCGTGTGCTGGAGAAGTTGGGCCCGAGGTAAAGAGAGAAACAGTACGGTGTTAGTAGTTTATTGCCAAGTTCACATTTCAGACATGACCATCAACTTGTCCAGAGACCGGCCTCAGGGGGTTTTGTAGTTCGTTTGCTTTTGTTATCGTGGTTTTTTTATTTTTACTTCTTTTTTTCTTTTAGTTCCTGTAGCTGTCCCTGTTTCAGGGCTGTTGTAAGCCTCCCATTTTCTTTCCTGTTGTCAGATTGCATACATGTTATCAGTCGTTGATAGCTGTGGCTGAGCCATACGCCACATGTAAATCCAAGAAACGCCACCTTATCCTAGAAGACCAAATCGTCATCACCAAGATCCAACGCGCAAAATGATCTCGGGACTAAGGGCACGAAATCAATCAAGTACGACCAATAAACCCGAATAAAATTAGCGCCCGACTAGCTCTTCGCTGCCCTTCCAAGGCGCTTTATATACTATATAGACCTCATACAAAATCATCGACTATACCTACAGCAGCTGCCTTCACTGTTTGACTGTCTCTCGCTTGCTTTCGACCCAGTATCACATTAAAGAGTCTACGGCTACACACATACCCACGATAACACAAGTCAATCTAGCTTGACAGCCCAAGTTTTTGTTAGACGTGTAAACCCAGCCCTAGCCTTCTTCTCCTCCCCCTTCTCTTTCCCTCTCTGTCATCTCCAATCTGTTTAGCCCTTCTTGGGCTTGTCTTGGCTTCGCAGAACATGAGTCTGACGAACCCATCCTCAGCTTCAGGTGCTTCTGGCCCCGGCTCAGGGCGGACAAATGCCTTGAAGCGCACAGTCCAAGCATCCTTTGACAGTAAGTTATTTCAGCCATGATGCAATGCAGAACAAGTAAATGTTATTTCCCTTCCCTTCCCCGTTTCCGAAAAGAACAAAAAAACAGTAAAAAAGGCGTCATCTTTTCATTGCCTCTCAACTACCGCAATACTGTACTGTGCTAACCCATCTTCAACATCTGTACCAGCTCCGAGCCGCAACATGGGCCCCCAACCATATCAGCCCCGGTATCGCGTCCGCGACAAGTACAAGATCATGGGCTTCATTAGCAGTGGTACATACGGCCGTGTGTATAAGGCCACAGACCGTAGCGGACGGCCCGGCGAGTTTGCCATCAAGAAGTTCAAGCCCGACAAAGAGGGCGAACAGCTCGCGTACACAGGAATTTCACAATCAGCAATCCGCGAAATGTCGCTATGCACAGAACTGCGCCACGCCAACGTTGTCAAGCTCATTGAGATCATCCTCGAGCCCAAGTGCATATACATAGTCTTTGAGTTCTGCGAACACGACCTACTCCAAATCATCCACCACCACACACAACACCCACGGCGGCCTATTATGCCCACAGCTATTAAAAGTATCATGTTCCAACTGCTGAACGGCTGTTTATATCTTCACACAAACTGGATCCTGCACAGAGATCTGAAACCCGCAAACATCATGGTTTCAAGCAGCGGCGAAGTCAAAATAGGCGACCTTGGCTTAGCCCGGCAGTTTAGCAAACCGCTTCACAGTCTCTTCAATGGCGACAAAGTAGTGGTGACTATTTGGTACCGTGCACCAGAACTCATTCTTGGCTCACACCACTACGGTCCCCCAATCGACATGTGGGCGGTGGGGTGTATCTTTGCCGAGCTGCTGTCTCTGCGGCCAATCTTCAAGGGAGAAGAGGCCAAGATGGATAGCAAAAAGACAGTGCCTTTCCAGCGCAGTCAAATGCAGAAGATTGTCGATATCATGGGCATGCCAACCCGCGACCGCTGGCCACTGGTCGGTGCCATGCCCGAAGCAGGGTCGCTCTCGCTTTTAATGCATCCACATCACCATCACTACAACAAGATGCCCAACACATCACTACTGGAAAAATGGTACATGCAGACCATCAATGGTGGCAACACGCCAGCCGCCTCCAGCTCTTCGGGCACGCCGTGTCCGCTGGTGTCTCTAGGTGCTGAAGGGTATAGATTGCTCGCCGGCCTGCTGGAGTACGATCCACAGCGCAGACTAACGGCTGCACAGGCATTACAGCACCCGTTCTTCTCGTCGGGCGACCGATTAGTGGCGAGCTGCTTTGAAGGTCTTAAGAACGAGTACCCGCTGCGGCGCATCAGTCCCGACGATGAAATGCGTACGAATGGGAGTCTCCCTGGGTCGAAGCGGTCAGGCCTCCATGACGATTCTCTGGGGCGCGCGAGCAAACGTCTCAAAGAATAATTTTTTACTAAAGGCCGAGCGCTGGTGGCTACCGGATACAGAGGGGAGGGGCAGTGCGGAAGCCCAAAATACAACATCAATTAGAGAGGGAGGGGGGAGGGGAGGGGACAGCTAAAATGGGATCGGCTCTCCTTTCCTTCTTTATTTTCCCCCATTTCTAGCTTACAGCCGTATGTAGGTAGGCCTATAGTATGACGCAGACTGGCAGCCAGACAACAGGTATACATGTAATTGGGGTGCATGCATTCATGGTTTGTTGGGTAAGAAGCACAGGCAGACGACCAGGGTAATCATGCCCACAAGAGACACGACGGGGCACGAGACACCAAGCCAAGAGACATGCACATATCAAGGCGGACTAAGACATGGATGGACAAGAGAATCATGAGCATATATCACAAAAAAAAACAAGAACGGGAGCATGTTAATGGTACTGTTGACAAACGCCTTTCATTGACCGCACTACATCGATTAGAAAGACGGTATAATAAAGTTAAGAGGGAGAGAAGAATATAAAATGAAAAGGGGGTATAAAAACAAGACAGGAGAAAAACCGAGAGTTGTGAGCAGGATGTAAGTAGGCAGACATGCAGACAAACAAGGAGACAGTTGGGAGTCCAGTCCAATCCGGGCCCAGTAGATCACAGCAGAGTACCAACAAAGCACAGTACCTTGGGAGAGAGGCTAGCATTTCCAGAGATGCAGAGCCGCTTCCCTTCTTGACAACAGCAACAGAAATCAGCACATCCTTCATTTCTTTGCAACGGGCGCTGGCGGAGCCTTGATGTTGTTGCTCAGCCACGCCAACCCCTCTAGAAGACCCTCGCCGGTAGTAGCGCACGACGGCACGACGTACCACACCTTGTCCTTGAGTTTAGCCAGCTGCAGACACTCGGTGACATCCTGCGGGGTCATGGCCTCGGGAAGATCCTGCTTGTTAGCAAAGACCAAGAGCAGACTGTCTTTCATCTCGTGGTCGTTGATGATGCGGTGCAGCTCGGTACGCGCTTCCTCCATTCGTGCGCGATCGGATGAGTCGATGACGAAGATAAGACCCTGAGTGCCTGCAGAGAGAAGAGAACAATTAGTGACTGGGGCTATTTTTACACGGGTAGAGCGAGGGCAAGAGAGGGAGAGGAAAAAGGACATCTCTTACCGCTGAAGTAGTGTCGCCACAACGGACGGATCTTGTCCTGGCCGCCAACATCCCACACATTGAACTTGACATTCTTGTATGTTACGGTTTCGACGTTGAAGCCAACGGTAGGGATGGTGGTGACGTCCTGGCCGAGCTTGAGCTTGTACAGAATAGTAGTCTTTCCAGCAGCATCAAGGCCGAGCATCAGAAGGCGCATTTCCTTGGATCCAAAGATCCTGGCCATCATTTTGGAGAGTTGGCCGCCCATGGTGAAGGACAAGAGAGGGCGGTTGCGGAGAGGGTGTTGGTATGCGTGAGAGGGAGAGAGAGAGAGAGAAGAGACAAAGGCGGGTGTGCGGAGGCGATGTGGTTTGCGCGTGGCTGCGTATATAGTGTCAGTCGGCCAGGTCAATCAGTTAATAGCAATGGCGAAGCCCGTGAGGAGAAAGAAGACGCGCACGCTCCCGGAACGGGAAAGGGAAAAAGCAAAAGAAATGAATGAATGAAAAAAAAAGGGGAAAAAAAAAAGAAGAAAGCAAAGAAGCAAAAAAGCTCGTGATAAAAAAGGGAGTCGCTCCACTGTTGGAGTTGCGAATGTTGGTGGTGGGTTGGTTCGACTCAGTAAGAGAAAGGGGGATCTTGGCAATATCAAAAAGCTGAGCAGAACACGACAAGATGTAGTGTAATTTGGCGGCTAAAAGACAACCCCTCTATGACGGAAAAACCCTAAAAGCCTAGGAAGAAGGGTAGCGGCGAAATAGAGAATCGTATTCATAAGCAAGCAGAGATGCAGCAATTTTTCAAGAACAGCACACGGAATGTAAACAGCGTGAATGCAGAAGATTCACTTGGTGGCTCATTGACTTGCTCATTGACTTGCTCGTTCATGCGCTGATGAGAAGAAGCTTTGTGCTGTGTTGAAGCCTGGCTTTAGGGTTAGAAGCATTGACACAAACCTTAATGAGGGGATTCAGTATTTCGATTAGCTTACACTGGGCTTCTGCCAATTCTCTGTCCTGGTTGAACGGACTCAAAGGAGGCCTGGCCACAGAAGAAAAAAGCCCACAGCGTGTTTCATGATGGGAAAAAGGGGAGAAAAAGGCAGAGCTTCTTTCCACCAAAGACTGACCCTGTTTCTCGTCCCAACCAACAATAAGTCGTCCAAAATATAGAAGCCCCCCCCCTATCCAAGCTTCGGGCCCTGCCGCAGTTACAGTGTCTATTAATCAATTAAAAACTATGTCATGGGCCATCACGGACGCGTCCATGGCCAATAACAGCGCAGTGTGGCGCACGCACTAGTCTAAATGCAGTTTAGCTAGCCTCTCAGCTGCAAGGGGCACAAACCACGGTAGACGACTGCGCACTGTAAAGAAGCCTAGCTGGGTCGCTACAGAGCCCAGCAGGGCTCAAAAGCACTGAAAGGCCCCTGTAACGTCTGCGCAAAAGGAGTAGTAATAAGCAGATTGCCAGCGTTTCCTCGTCCGCCTCGTACAGTCAAGACGCTGACTCTCTTTGTCGTTCAAGGCGCATTTGCAGATATAGACATGAAGTTATAATAAACAAACCGCCGGGCTAGAAAAACAGAATCCCACAAGATAAATCAGCCAAATAAGCAGTCCAAACGCCATGTGAACAATGTACTCCCGCCCCCTACCCTCCCGTCTCTGTAGACCAGCCCTGCCTCTGCAATGCCGTCGTCCGATCGTCCTATGCCCGGAAGTCAATGACGAACCGCCGCTCCACCTGCTGCATGGTTGTGGAGTCATTCTCCCCGTCAAACCGCAGGTTTACCTTGCCACCCTCGGCAGTACTGATGACTTCGGCAGGGTAGAATGTTGTTGTCTGTGGATACATGGCCAGCACTTTCTTCCCCGACTCCCAGTCAGGCAGGCTCTTGACCCCCGCTTCGGCCGTGATTGGAATCATGCTGCTAGCGCTGCTGCGGTACTCTTTCTGTGAGGAGGCGTCTTCGGGCTCAGGTTCCACGTCAAGCACCTTGTAGCGCCGGCTCTTGCCCTCACCTAGCACTGCCTTGACTTCTCCAAGTATCCAGTCCGAAGGCGATTCTCCAGGCGCTGTCTTAGGCTTAAAGGCTACAGCGTCGCCCTTGGCAAAAACGTGCGGCTTGGCGCGTACCCCGCTGCCGCTACCGGCACCCCCATGGGCTGAGGGCGTGCCGCTGCCTTTGTCGCTGGGCCCGGGCGTGCGGTCGTCTTCCACAGGTGGGATGCTATCACGCTGGGAATTCCGCTCGGCACGCTCGGCGCGGCGCGAGGTCGGCCCGCCAACTGGGCTGGGCACAGGAGACTCTGTCCCTCCTTCAAAGTCATACAGACTGCTGCCCGCAGCAACAGCTGTGTTTCCTCCAGTGGCAGAGGCAGATAGAGCCGCGGGCACGGGCGTGGACCTGTCCTTGTCACGGTCTTTTTCTCGCTCTTTTTCCCGCTCTGCCCGCTCGGTGCGATCCCGCTCCCGCTCCTTCTCGCGCTCCCGCTCATGGTCTCTATCTCGTTTCCTCTCCTGCTCCCGCTCCCGCTCCCGTTCTCTTTGCTCTCGCTCCCGTTCTCGGTCACGCGTCCGAGACGCGCTGGCCCGCGAGGTTGGCCCCAGCGACGTTGGCTTTTCATCGCTTGTGGCTGCTTGCTCCTTCGCGCTTTGTACACCCCTCAAAATCGTCAGTTGCTCGATGAGGCTTTTGATTTGGGCCGACGCTGTGTCTTCAGCCTTGACGCCTGTCCGGCACAAGTCCTCCATTTTGGCCAGTGTGCGGTAGGCTGGCTGGGAATCCTTGCGCAGCTCTTCGGCGGCTTGCGAGTCAAGCGCTAGAATCTTGTCTAGGTTGGCGTTGTCCTCATTGACTAGTGTGATGCTTTCGTTGATTTTTTCTCGGCAGAGTTCCCAGAGTGAGACCTCCTCGCCGTGACTAGCACCATTGTTGCGTGCTGAGCCACGGCCGCTGCGATTGCGCTGTGACATTTGTAGGCTGAGGGGGGGGTGTGGTAGATGAGATAAGGATAAAGGGCGAGTAAGGCTGAGATGACGCGAGACAACGCTGAGGCAGGAAGGCCTAGAACAAGGCGATTGGCGAGGTCGAGTCGCCCGGATGGGATGGGTGTGGAAGGAATAAAATACAGCGGGGGGAATATACACAAGCGCCACTGTGCCACTAATTCGATATCTTAATAGCTATACGCTTGACTATCTGATAGCTGTTCTAAGGCGATCCTCACAGCGCCTGCACTAAAAGCGATAGAGTGACGTTGATCAAATCACGTGACCATATCCTTGTCTGGCTCGTCCACAAAACGATCCGCCCCATTTTTGCCCCACCAGCCAGGTTGCTGACAGAGATGAAGAGTGGAGGCACAGGTGGCAGATCCGGTGTTTTTGATTGGCTATTTGTTTTTCTATTGCTGGAAGAGAAGCTTCCCTAAGCTATGGTGGGGCTTCTCAAAGTTCAATGCTTCATTGACACTGAAAGCGACAATTGGCTGATTTTGTTACCCCAGGTCTCTCCTCTTGTATTTCTCCTCCTCTTCACCTTGTTCATATTGACCGTTATCACAACAATGCTGCCTGTTCCTTTGATTCGCCTGCAGTGTGGCGTCAACTCGTACGAGTGGGGCAAGTTTGGCTCTAGCTCCGCTGCAGCCAAGTATGCGGCTGCAACACCGGCCGAGGGCTTCACTGTGCAAGAGGACAAGCCGTATGCCGAGGTAAGTGTCTGGCGCGGCTATAACTAGGAGGTGCGCCACTGCTGACTAGATTTCTCTTCTCTTTTGCCCTTCCTCCCACGTGAAGCTCTGGATGGGCACTCACCCTTCCAACCCTTCGCGTGATGTACAGACCGGCCGCACGCTCCTCGAGCTGGTCGAGGGGAATGAGGCGCTTCTGTCCAAGACTATTGCCGACAAGTTTGGCTCTAAGCTGCCGTTCCTGTTCAAGATCCTCAGTATCAACAAGGCACTGTCCATCCAGGCCCACCCTAACAAGAAACTGGCCGAGATCCTGCACGCTCGCGACCCCGCACACTACCCCGACGATAACCACAAACCAGAAATGGCTATTGCTGTGACTCCATTCGAGGGCCTGTGCGGCTTCCGTCCTTTGGCCGAAATCGTGCACTTCCTCGAGAACGTTGCGCCTTTCCGGGCTCTGGTCGGAGAAGAGGCAGCGGCAGCCTTCATTGCCAACGCAAAGGCCCAGCCTGAGGAGCCGTCTGAAGTGCAGGTTACAGAGAGCAAGAAGCAGCTTCAGAAAATCTTTGGTGCTGCTATGGCTGCATCAACTAATGATGAGGTATTGACTCCTCTGACAGCCAAGCTGGTCGAGCTGGCCAAGACACAGGGTGAGCAGTTTGCGGCTGGTGGCGTCGCTTCCACTTCAGGAGCTGTGCTGGCCGAACTGATCACGCGGACTCATGGCGAATTTGGCGTCGATGTGGGCATCTTTGTTCTGTTTTTCCTCAACTTTGTCACGCTTCAGCCAGGCGAGGCTCTGTTTTTGGTGGCCGACGACATCCATGCCTATGTTTCGGGCGACATTGTAGAATGCATGGCAGCATCAGACAACGTGGTCCGTGCAGGATTCACGCCCAAATTCAAGGACGTGACCACGCTGGTTGACATGCTGACGTACAACTTCGCCCCCATTGACCAGCAGAAGATGGTGCCGACCGAGTACCCTTACGCCACATTGAACCGTACGGGCTACTCTAGTGGCAGCAGCGTGATGCTTTACGACCCCCCTATTGAAGAATTTGCTGTAATTCGCACCAAGCTGAACGGCAGTGGTGCCAAGGCTACGTTCGAGGCTATTGATGGCCCCAGTGTGGTTATTTGCACATCGGGCAGAGGCAAGATTAGCGTGGGGCCTAAGACGGAGCCTGTCGAGGCTGGATATGTGTATTTTGTGGGCGCATCGGCCGAGCTCATCCTGGAGTCTGAGGGTGATGATGACGACGAGTTTGTGACGTTCAAGGCCTTTTGCGAGGCTTAGAGGAAGGTCATTGACACTCTGACATGAACCAACTATGCTACGGGCATACCATCACTTGCCAAGCTGTTTTTAGTTGTCACAAGTAAGCAAACAAATACAATATTAATGTGCAATACTCAGAGCACTACAGATAACAATCCGAGAATTCGATGATTACTAACCCTAGAACTGAACGTGAGCTTGGTCTAGGTTAACCTTAGACGGAGCACGGAGACGCCCGCATGCCACGGACGCCACGACGGTTCTGAAGGTAGAGCTAGCGATTAGACACCAAGTAACAAAGCCTAACGGAGCGAAGCAGATGGACAAAACTATCTAGCAGCGCATGGAATAAAAGAAATGGACAAACCTGCCAAAGCACTAGGAGCAGTAGGGGGAGAGCGGAGAATAATAGTGGACGAGATGTAAGGAGGGAAAAACAACAAACAAGATAAAGTCTGTCATTCTCAAACGTGAAACTGTATCGCAGAAGATGCACCACCGGAGAGCGAGAAGAGAGACAAGAAGGATAGGGAAAAAAAAAAAAAAAAGAAGAAGCAACAAATCGAGAGAAAGATGAACAAAAAAGGACCAAGGCCGCGAATGCACTGGAAAAGAAGAAAAGAAAAAAAACGAGACAATGATCCAAAATAGCAGTGTTTGCCTTGACATACATGCCCACGCGCCCACACCTTATTACCCATGCAAAGTATCACTCCTGCTTCAACACTAGCGAATCTGGACCCCGGGACTCTGCCTGCGCGGTCGTGGGTAGCATCGCCACGCCGGAATCACCCGAACCGTATCCCTGGCCACTGGACATTTGATGCAGCGTTGAAGTTGGAGCTGGGGCCGAGGTGGAAGTCAAATCGCCTGGGCAACCTGAGCCGCTGCGTCGGTACGGCTCGCTGTAACGGTACCCCAAATCACTGCTACTCGATGCGCTATGTAGTGAATTGCCGACCGTTGGAGAGTAGACTGCCTCGCTGGATGCATTAGAGGCTGTGTTGTACGTCTCGGCAATCGCTGTTGAGGCCGACGAATCAGACCGTGGGATAGACGAGACGCCCGAGGAGAGCGACGAGGACGAGATTCCCGCTGAAGTGGATGGCGGAGCGATATAGCCTGATGTGGATGTGGACGGCATGTCGTACACTGACGCATACGATGTAGCTGCTGCCGATACATCTGAGACTATACCGGAACTGTGGGTTTGATGGTGAAACTGGTCATGGCTCTGGCTTCCGCCCGCAGCCCGGTAGATTGCAGCTACCTGGCTAGGATTTGAGCTCGTTCGTTGCGGGGTCGGCCGCACGCGATCTCCCGAGTCGCCAAGCATATTTGTGCTAGTTGGGATGGGCGATGGATAGGACGAATAGTGGTGTGTCTGTGTGGTGATGGCTGAACGCTGGATTGCTGATGGCGGGTTGCCGTATGTGTACCCAGCGTCGACCTCTACGTACATCTGGCTCGAGGCGGCCTGTGAGCCATGCTGTGCGTGGTGTGGGTGGCCGCTCTTTGGCGTCATGGCGTCAGCCATGCGGTACGGTGTTCCTGATGAGACGATGTGTGGGGCGTGAGAGTACGGATAGGCGGCAGTCATCGAGTTGCAGTCAACCTGCTCACCGCCGTACGACGAAGACCACTGTGCTTGTGCTGCCGCCATTGAAGCCACCGCAGCAGCAGTGCTGTATGACTTATCGCAGGTTGCCGCATAGGCTGACTGTTGATGTTGGCGGTACGGAACCATCGCATCTGTGTGTGTCATCGATGTTGCTGGGTAGGCCGAGGCTGGTGCATGCTGGGGCATGGAGGAGGCAGAGAGATCCGGGTATGCTGAGTGCACAACCGGGGTCATCATGGGGGTGGGCGGGGGCGCGCTCTTGGGAACAGACTGGAACATGCGGGCAGCGCTGATGTTGTAGCCGAAGCCGGAGTTGCTGTTGGTTTCATTGGGATAGAAGTTGGTTTCACTGGAGGAGACCTGCAGGGGGAAGCCAAAAAAGAAGTTGGTGTTAGTGGCGAGACAAGCAGGGATAGACCCGGGTGAGTGTGGACAGGGTTTGTCAGAATCAAGCTATAGAAACCTGATGTCTGTGACACAATTGTGATAGTTGATGTTAGTCTGCAATGCAACTTACTCGCAAAAACTGGCAGTTGTCGGCACCGGAATTATGGCAGTTGTGACACGAAGCACCGGTTCCATCGTCGCCACTGCATCTAATCTTGCGCTTCCGGCATCGCATGCACTGTTTTGAGTTAGCAACTGCCCTGAACTACTCGGGTATGAGGACTCGGACTCGGACTCGGACTCACAGCAACTGCTATTCTCTTGCGCGGGGGAGTTGCCTCGTTGATGTTGCTGCCTTCCCGATCGGTAGAAATCAGACTCCGCTGATCGTGGCCCATGGCCTGGCGGCGGTCTGCATACGGAAGTTGGTAGCCGGGACCGGCACGACTAACACGGCGATTGAAATAGTTGTTGGTAACCATTTTTGATTTTATCTTTGTTTTCCCTTTTATTCTGTAGGAAAGAAGGATATTGCCGGATTAGAGAGAAAATTGACCGAGAGCGTAGCAAAGAGGAGCCAAGTGAGGTGAAGAGGCAGACCGGGAACGAAGAAAAAAACGATAGTGGGTGGGACGAGACTAACAAGTCAGAGAGAGAGAACAAAGACGATGCCGGCAATAAATAAGAGAGTCAAGGAACCAAGCTAAAAGAAAAGAGACAAGAAAGAAACAACAAAAGAGGACCAAGAACAAAAGGAAGTATCCTCTTGTTGGTGTATGAAAAAAAGACCTGCAAGTAATCTCGCCAACAACTGCCCTAAAGATAGCGGAGACAAACAGAACAAACAGACAAGAGGCCACCAGAGAGTAACAAAAAAAGCTGGCTGCGTTTGCTGTTGGCAGTGCAGAAAGATGCAGCGTTGGAGCGGTAGATAAATGACCAGCAGGTACAGGGCAATCAATCAATAGCCAAAGCGGCGCAAAATCAAGGTGATAATAAGAACGAAAGGGGGGGTTGTTAGCCGATACAGAGCAAGGATAAGTAAGGCCTTGACTTGGTTTGGGTTATCCGACACGCAACTTCTGAAAGGAGCAAAAAGAAGCCAAATCAGGGCGGCACAAAATAAGAGCTGCAGAGATCGGATGGGGTGGTAGGAAGTCCGAGACGAAGATTCTAGATGCCTGAACGCAAGAGGGAGAGCGAAATAGCAAAATAAAATAAAAATAATAAAAAATAATAAAAAAAGGACGGCCAGGCAGAAGAAATGGAAATGAGAAAGAGCCAGTCGAGTGGAAGCAATTATCCTGCCGAGAAAAGAAAGAACAGAATAGAAACAGAGCAAGAGCGAGCAAGAACAGACGAAAGCGCAGGAGCAGGAGCAGGAAAAAGAGAAAGAGCAAGCCGAGGAGAGGGGGCCAAGGAAGAGCAAAGCAGAAAGAACGAGCACAAGAACATGCAGCTGCTCTTTGTTTGCAAATTCAAGAAAGGCAAGAACCGCGATGAGTAACAGTAGAGCAACAACGGACGAAGTCCAGAGGAAAATCGGAGTGATCTTGGTGGGGCAAGATGAGCTTAAGAGTAGGTAAGTACTAGACGGAAAATAGAAAATAGACAGCGGCTTTGGTAGTTTGGGAAAAGGAAAGTGCCAATCTCGTCGAGAGCGTGGCGGCCCTGATATATACAACTTTTCTCCTTTCTCACGTATGTGGAATATTCTACAATATACTCCAGTTTCTTTTTTTTATTTCTTTAAATTCTTGATGTGCTATTTACTTCTTTGTGGCGGCTTGAATTTACTTTGTTTCTTTCATCTTCTTTGTAGCACAAGCTTTTGCGTGTTAATAAGAGAGGGGGGGGGGGGGGTGATTGTGCTTGGAAAATTCCTTGTTACCCAACCGCCGCATTCACGACGCCCCCTCCCTTCTTTCTTCTCTCCTTCTAGCAGCTGTGATCTCATTCCCTGGGCTTGGAGACACGCTGCCCCCTCTCTGTCTCCTAACACTACACTACATCTAGGCACAGGCCCAAAGCGCGAGTACGACATGTACAGCAGATGTCAACATTCTAAGCAGGTATGTGCGTATGTATGTGCTCTGTACCGTTGTATGAGAAGAATAGCGTTTTCCAAAACGAGAGATGAGAGACCTGGCCACGGACACCGCCCATCCCACGTTGGATAAGGGCTTATTGTATTTGACACTGTCAGCTGTCACAGCTCTCTATTCCTCATCATAGGCCGCCTTAAACTAGGAGGGCAAGGCCGGGATAAGGATTACGCGAAGAAAGGACTGCAAGAGACTACTTCTCTCTTCCCTTCTATTCCGCAGGCAAGATATGTACCATGAAGTACTTTTTGCCGCACACGCTCCCATTCAATCAAACGGGGTTTGGTGTACGAAGAGTAAGTGTAAAGAGGAGGGGTGTGTCATTTGATTAATGCTCCATCTTTGCGACTTGCCTACTGCCCGCCAAAATCCTTAAGAGAAAAAGATAACTACCAACCATTATATTGCACAACAAACACAGCCAGAAGATCTTTCATTAGGCCTCCAGACTAGCAACAACAACATACAACAAACAACACAAGCAACACAAGCAGCACAAACAACACAGTTCGGTATCAAGTAAAGACTTCTTTTATCCTTCTCTGTACAACCGCAGAATACTAGATGACCTTGCGAATCGCTGGTTGGCCAACTGGATTGGACGGGGTTAGGACCTTAACCCTCAACTAAGTATTTGGACAAAAGGGCCTTTGAGATACATGTTGTGCGACCTAGCCTAAGTTGAACGGACAGAATAAAAAACAGTTGTACAAAATGAAGCCAAGAAATAAGGAAGGGGGGCCGGAACGGAGTAGAAGGAATAGCACAAAACATGGAGGAAAAATGAGCAAAAAGAAAAAAAAAATCAACAACATGCAAGCAGTATGCAAGAAATACAATGAAAAGAAAGAAAACCAACAACAATCAGCAGCAGAGTCTGCCTTTCCAGGAGGACATGCATGTCTTTAGAAGATAGGTACATGCAGGTAAAAGCGTGTATGCGTGGATACCCTGCACCTGCAGCCTGTATACCGCATTAACAGGAAGAGAGGAGGAAAGGGTATGGAAGTCGGTGTATTGATCCTGCTTCACTAGAAGCGTGTTCTGCGTACATTGATAGCTCGAGCGTTGGGTCTCTAGAAGTAGATGGCATATGCCCATCATCGAGCCAAGGACTCGGGGCAGCTTTGGTAGCAATGATATGGGTGCTCTAGCCAAGCAAGCAGCGACTGGCCAATATTGCCATGTCTATGCAATGCATAGCCAGACTGGCTAGTCAGTGTTCTAATGGTGTCTTCTCTGTCTTTCCTGTTGCCCTCAAGAAACCCCCTCTCTTTCCTGGTTCTTGCTTTCTCTCTGTGTGTCTCTCGCCCCTCCCTAATCTCTTACTTCTTGCTCTTTCTCTCTCCTCCCGTCTCTCCTCTCTTCCTTCTCATCCTTCCGCTTCTCCACTCTTTCTCGCTCTCTTGCCGCCTTTTTCGCCTGCCAAAAAAGCCTTTTACTAGCCTTTCACGCGTACACTTCCCCATGTGGGCGGGCGCTGCTGTAGGAAAGGAGAGAGGGGTGTTTACAAGCCAGCGCCTGTTTAAACACCATGCTCGCTTCCTCTCCTTCTCTCTCAACTAGATTTCTTTTCCGGAAGCTGCCTCTCTCCCTGGCTCAATATTTTGGTTGGCTGTTTGATTTCTTTTCTTCATTTGTTTTCAAGTGGGCTCTACAACTTCAAACGCTTGATCCTGTTGCCCCATGCTCTTGTTTCTTGAGTAGCCACTAGGAACTCTCAAAGAGCGACGACGTGTCAAAGTGCGGAATAAATGCTAGGCTGGGCTCAAGGACGCCGTGGATATATAGCTACAAGTATTTCTGACGCATTTATCGTCTTTTCATACCCATGGCTGGCCTTGAAAGCTTTAAATAGCGCACACTATATGCTCATTGACGAATTTGGCAAGTAAAATAGCCCATTGCCCACAACGCATGCAATCATACATGCATCCTGGTTAATTGTGCGAATGTACGCACATACACATCTCTGCCAGCGCTTGGGTTCCGCGGTCGGGCATACCATGCAGGAAAGCCCTTTTGTTATTCCTTTACTCGCCTTTTGTTTTTCCCTTACAGCACCACATCACCCTCAAACTGCCCTGCTTTTCGTTGTTACCTCCTGTTCTGCTGATGAGACCTCACATCCAAAAATCACACCTGTGGCCTGTGTTTTGTACTCAAGCACAAGGCATTTTTCTTGACTAGCATAACACAACTTAGCCCTACACGCCCACCAAAAACACGTTGTGGCTATTGTCGCCACGAACTACGCTCTCTTTCCCTTGTTCGCTCTTCTAATCCCTCTCTTCAATCATTCCCGCTTCCTTCCATTCTGATCCTTCCATTTGCGGCTGTCTTCATGTACTCCCCCTTGATTAATACTACAGCATTGCGTAAAGCCGGCGGTGAAAGCCAACGGAAACTGTTAAAACCAGGCTTGGTGCATCCACCCATCGAAGAGACTATAAATCGAATAATGTAGGAAGTTTTATACGCCGTGCTGAGGGAAAGTCAAGGAAAGGCAAAGGAAGACTTGGGTATGAGGGCTAGCTGCAAAGTACGCATCTCACAAGCGAAGAATGCTTCAGCTTTCATAGTTCCTGGATGATCTGTCAGAATTTCGTGCACGGGCTTTTGGGCCCTACCTATAGCCTTAGTTAGCTATGTTCTCTCGGAGCTTTGGTGGTGCTTGGCCCCTTCCTCTCTCCCTCGCTCTCCCGGTCTTCCTTTCCTTCCGCCCCACGCTTTTCCTTCTTTTCCGATATCTAGCAACCCTCATTCTAACTACCTCTCGTATCCTGTCTACATAGCCTTTCTTATTCATTCATTTCTTTTTGTCTCCCTCCCTTCCCCATAGCACCACCATCTTGCGCAACTTTCCGGAACTATAATCCGCGAGACAAAACTCTTTGCTTTATGTTACGGCTTACTGCAGCGTTTGCCTGATAGGGCGGGCAAGTGGCTTCTCTTGGCTTCTAGGAACCAAAGAAAGGCGGGAATACAACTTTCTCTAGCACAGAAAAGAGGATAACAAGCATCAAATCAACCAGAATGGAAACAGAGACACCACAATGGCCTAGGGTATCAAGGCAGCATAAAAAATCAACTGTAGACAGATTACAGACAGACATAAAGCCCATTCCATTGCATCCATCGCACGCAGCACTCCAACAAAAGATCCTCGCTGCCAACTAAGAAGGCAAGACCTTTCGTGTCAACAGGTTATGTAGGGGAGGGGGGATTGACTTTGTGTAACGCCGTACATTTCTGTCCTATGATACGCAAGTACATCAATGTATGCCTGTATACGACAGGACGGAAAAGGGAAGAAAACAAAGGACCCCGACTCAAGTTCCGCTTTCTAGAAGATCACAAAACTTGTCTAGAACAATAATGGAAGGGGACGAAGAGAGATCAAAAAATCAAAAGGGAAGGAAAGAAGAAACAAGAGAATATGCTAGGGGGGCATTCTCTTCCTGTCACACTGATGTTCTCTCTCTCTCCGTGCCTCTGCTCCGGCTGACTGCTCTCTTGTCTCTATAAGTTGTTTATCTCAAACAAAGGCTGCTACGGATGGTTATTGCGCTGCCTCCTCCAACAGCCACAGTGCCTTGTGTAGATCCATCATGTATCCACCATGCACTTGTTGCCAGAGAGGCAAGACATCCACAGTGTCCAGAGCGCAGGATAATATATGCGGTATGTTTAGGCTATGCTTACTAGTTGATACACACGCAGTAAGCGAGGGCGTGTCAAGGTGTGGGCATACGTAAACGTGCGGAGATGCGTACTTGCAGACTAGCAGCAAGAACTATGACATATCAAAGGGAGATGATTATCAAACGGTTAATATGAGTGGTTAGAGACAAGAGCTGAGCTAAGGGAAGCTGCGTCTCTCTCCTGCTTAGCTCAAGAAGCAGTAGTGCCTTTCCCGAACCCCAAGCATCTTTACTCGCATAGGTCAATAGGATCCGGATAAACCTTTGCCACTGCAGCTGCATGGCGACTTGTTGTCGATAGTATCCCTTGACCCCATGTCCTTTCTATTGCCTCTCAAATGCCATTAATACAGCTACGATCACCAGCTTCATATTCCTTGTTGTCATTTTGCCAGAGGCTAGAATTAGAGCAAACGGTGAAACCAGCGTTTGTCAGCTTCGCAATAAAGGCCCTCGGATAGTAAAAACAAATGGCAGGAACATGGAACTAGGGATGTCCATGAAATGGCTTTTTCTGAAGGCTGGTATACAGCTTGCAAACAACGCTCCATGCACTTTGCCTCTCTCTTTGCCTCTCTCTTTCTTACTCTCTTTAATTTCGCCACTCCTTCCTCTCGCCTCTTCCAAGAGCCCAATTCTATGCAGCCACCCTATCCAATAAACAGTGTTACGCAATGGTAATTTGCAAGGACGAGACGCTAACCTGGAGTGCAATTCAACAAGCATATCACATCGAGAGCTAGTAGAAATTAAGGGAATCGTACTTTGCAGAGATAGCGAAAGAAGAGGGAGAAAGAGGAGGCGAGAAAAGAAGAAGCGGTGAGGAAACATACATCACGAAGCAGGTAGCCACGGCGGCGATCTGATGTGTTGCCGCGCTTCATCTAACAAGAGCAGGGAATTAAATTAATACGAAGACGGTGTGGGATAATGAGAGCGGGAAGGGAAGCAAGCAATCAGAAAGTAAGCACACGTTTCTGAGATTCCGAGTGCATGATAAGTCGTCTACGCTCGCAACACCAATATGCACGTGGTGAGAAAAAGAAGGAGAAGACAGATGAAGAAAAAAACCAAGGCCAAGACAGCGTTTGGTGGCCATCTCGTCGTGCATAGTCTAGATTGGCTTGGCCGAGGAAGTCCGACTCTTCTAGATAGGCCGGTTACCTTCAAGTGTAGAGTACTGCGTATGTCGGGCATATTCTGCATGAATTTAGTATGAGTAGTCCTGCATCTGTAAATATGGGTAGATGCATGGCAGCTTGATTCTTGGCCCAGGGTTTGACTTCTCCTACCCTAAAGCTCGGTATTTCTTTCACTTCTGCTCCTCTGTATGGCCGCGGCTGTGTTTGTGATGCTCATGTGTGAGTGATCGTTAGGGCCCGGCCTCTGCTTTGCTGCTAGACATTGTTAAACTGTCGCTAACAGGTTTAGTGTTTCGTAGATGTGCGCGCTGGAGCTTACTTGATTCTTTAGTAGCGATCACCTTTTCTCCTGCGACGATCTCGATCGTCCGCGTCGCGATATCTAGGCCTATCTCTGTCGCTGTTTCTGTCCCTATCTCTTTCTCTGTCCCGGTCTCTTTCACGGTGCCTGTCACGGTCGCGATCACCGTTCCGACGTCTGTCGTGGTGGGAGTGTCTATCCCTATCCCTATCTCTGTCTCTGTCTCTGTCTCTGGCCTGGTAGTCCTGGTCTCGGTCTAGGTCTCGGTCTCTCTCTCGAGGCCGATCTCCATCCCTTTTCCGCTCCCGATCCCGGTCTTGGCCACTCTCTCTGGGGCTTCGACTCCTCATTCGGGTTTTCATCTCTTCAGTACCATAGACCATCCCGTAGGAATCGCCCGTGCGTGTGTGTTTTTCTTCGTTTCTGTACTGGCTCCGCTTCTCCAGCTCACTCACACCACCCCAGCCGCCGCCTCTTCTCTGTTGCCTCTTCTTGTTGGTGCCATCTCTCCACACATCACTGAGTTTACTGACGCTTTGCGAAAAGTCAACGTGAATACGGCGGTCGTCAATTAGCACATCCTGCATCTTGAAATAGGCTCTTTCGCAAGCTTCCTTTTCGTCAAACTCGATAAAGGCATACTGGAGAGAATCTCCCGTGTTCTTGTCGCGGATGACTTCGCAGCTAACAATGCGTCCGAAGCGGCTGAATATCAGAGACAGGTCTTCGTCGGTAGTAACAGGATTCAGCTTGCACACAAACAGGACATTCTCGGGCGGCTTGACATCGGCAAAGGGCAGGTCGCCCATCATCTCCAGGGTCAAGGCTTGGGCCCGGGCTTCCCGCTCACGGCGGCGTTTTTCCCTCTCTTCATCATCAATATTTTCGTCATCTTTCAGCGCGTCCTCGCTCTCGATGCGCACTGTGGCCAGCTGGGCCTTAGTAGGGGCTGGGGACTCTGGAGGTTGCCTGTCAGTGAGACCCTCAGGGTCTGGAAACGGGTCGTCGAGGATGATGGTATGAAGCATGCGAATATCCACCAACGGGTGTCCTTTTGAGTCTGTGAAGGCACTATTTATCTTCTCCAGCACGTCAAAACCCTCAACGACTTTGCCAAAAATGGCGGCCTTGCCGTCGAGGAAGTCCGTCTCGTCACCCAGTGTCACGATAAATTGTGAGCCGGCGAGACGTACCTCATCCGCGCCATTTCTGCCACCCTCAGCTGGGACAGTAGCCATGCTGACAGTCCCACGTTCAGCATGCTTGAGTTTAGGATTGAAATCGACGGGAAATGACTTTTGTGCTGGGTTGCCTGATAGCAGACCGAAGATGGAGGTACCTCCGTCGGACTCCGCCGAGAGGGGGCCAAGCGGATCGCCGGCCTGGAAGGAGAAGTTTTTCTGGATCGAATGGACGGGAGTGAAGTTGTAGTACTTGACTTTGCAAAGCTTGAGAAAGCTGCGCGCAGCAAGGGGCGATCGATTAGCTGCTGGGGCTTGTACAGATGGGTGGCCTCGTAGGCAAGACTAAGTAGCGACTTACTTTTCGCAGAGTTTTGGCGCATAATCAACAAGAAGATCAATGACTATGTCGCCAGCGCTTGTTTCAATTAGAACCGACATTTCCGCAAGTTGCGAGTGTTTTGGCAAGGCTCAAAGCTGTGCTAAGACTTCGAAGCCAAGTTCGCAGATCGCAAACTTCGGTGTAGAGCTTTATCGACAAGAGCGTACCAGGTCACGTGGTATCTGCAATCTGTGTAACCCTTGTCAGTATTGTAACCCTAGAGAGTGTGCTTTGTCTCTTGTCTCATCAATAGCCATCTCGCGACGACATGCCATCAGTAAATCCGAGTGAGACTGTGTCAGGACCGAGACTACGCCTCACTCCACGGGCATCTACATGATACAATGCAGCAGTCGTTAAACTGTCTTGGAATAACCATGTCAGTGCAGTTATATGTATGTATGTATATATAAATGTGTCTGAGTGTTAGATATGCGTGTGTGCATCAGAATCTCAAGCAGAGATCCCAAAATTCTCTATAAAAACAAAGACGCCCCCCAAAGAACAAAGAAC
Organism: Ceratocystis ficicola; assembly: GCA_038407015.1. Lineage (NCBI taxonomy): Eukaryota > Fungi > Ascomycota > Sordariomycetes > Microascales > Ceratocystidaceae > Ceratocystis > Ceratocystis ficicola. The sequence goes on along the minus strand of JAZBQP010000007.1, from coordinate 65,798 downwards.
ATGATATTTCCGGCCTGTCAAAAGACACACAAAGAAGCAAAATCCAAGAAACGGATCAGCAGGAACAAAACACTGGTACAAGATGATTATGGCCTCCTCGTCTTGTTGCAAATTGGCACATGTAAGAACTGCCAAGACGGCGAATGAGGAGAAAAAGAAAAAAAGAAAACATGGTAAGATAAGCGACCAAGAAAGCAGAATACCGTCTGAAAATGGCGAGATTGAAACGGCCGAAATAAGATGCTGCATGGTCAAAAGGTCCGGTGATTGGCTCAAAAGGCGGTGCTTGAGCTGGAGACCATCTTTTATGCCTAAATTTCTTTTAGAGCTTGGGACTGGATGCAGCAGCGGAGAAAAATCTGGTGTGATGGTGTTGCTTGCCCCTCTGTTTGGCCCCTCCTGATATTCTTTCAAGGTCTAGAATTTGGTCACACCTCGCTGCTCGCTGCACTGCGACGTCTTCTGCCTGACCTCAGCTCTCGTTCGGTCTCCATCAGCCGACTCTGCACCCACATTCGGCGATTGCTGTCCTTGCGCACGTCATCGCAGTTGAGCAGCTCGGTTAGCGTCCGCTTGATGTCCTCATTGACATCGGAAAGTCGGCGTTCCTCGGCTTGGACGTCCAGCTCGTTGGTGGCCCATGGCCACACTCCCATGCCCATGCCCATGCCGACAGAAGCATTGAGTGAAGAACGTCGCGATGAGCGTGAGTGGTTGCGCGAAAGAGCAGGCAGCGGACACGGCGTTGTAGAAGTAGTAGGAGAAGTTGTGGTAGCAGGAGAAGCAGACGTCGAGGGAGGTGCTGCTGTGAAGCAGGAATCGAGAGTCGAAGCGCGATGTGCGTCAATTTGCGACATCAGGGCCGAGTGCTCTGCCTGCAGTTGCAGAAAGTACTGCAAAGTGAGTTCACTTTGGCTGATAGAGGGTGACATGGTGATGTTGGAGGATAAGCTCAACGACGACGACTAGCTTTGAGCTGGCTGAGTACGCAGCAAGAGCGTGTTGGCATTCGAAGGCGGTGAGGTGGAACGGAGATAACGAGCAATAAGGGTCCCAGTTACCAATTGTGCGAGATGTCGCGAAATGACTCTGAGCAGGGCGAAATAGCTGTCGAAAACATTTAATTTGGTATGTGTGAATAGTCGGGAGCGATAGGATAAGCAGAGATGGATATTTGTCAGATAAGGTGGAAGAGACAGATGCCCGGGGATTATATTATATACATAGGCAGAAAGATATTCGGTTAGGAGTATAGAAGAAAAGACATTAAGACATGAACGCATCAAAGCGATGAGATTGGGCCCAGGTTATAGGATCCAAGGGCACGGGGCCACGAACGCGATATATATATATATATGTTGAGGAGGTTCCCGCTCCACTCGGAATAGTATCGGATAAAAGCGTGATGTAGACTATGTTGTGAAGAGATTTAGAACTTGGTCCTTAATTAAATTGAATAATGAACATGTGTATAACTTTTGTTGCTTGTCTCTGCCTCTCTCTCTCGCAAATGACAACGCTTTGCTGAGGCCCGGTCCAGCTATATCCTTGATAAGCTATACCGACTGATTGTTCTATTGGGCTGAGGTGGACCAAAAAGGAAAGGTCAGCGTCAGAAAATTTCAAGTCTAGGCCCTCGAGACCCGCCACAACCTAACGAGAGTGAGATTTAGGGGCTTGCGCAAGCGGAAAGGCAGAGGCAAAGGGCCAGATGTGACAGCGAGGATACGAGGGGAGGATGGGGAGGCCTTGATAGAATGCTCCTTTATTTTTGCTGTCTTATCAATGTCAATTGCTTATGTCTGCTTTTTATGCGTGTGATAGCAATAAACATTGGCCTCTTCCTACTCTTCATCGGTAATGGTGAGATTGTGGCCAGACACGGGGCCACAAAAAGAGGAGGATGAAGATGGGGATGAGCACGAGGTTGAAGAGATAGAAGCAAATGGCAATTGCATGTCAGAAGTAAGACAAAAACAGCAACTGCCCACAAGTTCAGCCGAATAAAGGATTGATTACTTTTAGCAACTTGGTATTTTTTTTTTTTTTTTTTCTTTTTTGAAAATTAGAGTATATGGAGTAGTTGCTGCTTGGTCTCTTGTAAGTGAGAAAAAAGCGGAAATTGTCTTTTGTGTCTGGCCTCGAGGATCTCGAGATATCCAGATAACGCCATAGCAGTGTGAAAGGGACGCACGTAGTAAAAGGGGAGTAGAAGTCATGTAATAATGTGAGACATTACATCGGATCACCATCAATCGGTCTTCTCGGCTCGCTCTTAGGCAACCCGAATTTTGTACGAGAAACAAAAAAAAAAAGAAAAGAAAAAGGTCAACTGACATTTTGTATAGTTTCTTGGCCCAAACAAATTTATGCAAGCCAATGCTTCAAGTCTGATGCATTGGCACGTTTAACGCACGCACACAATACACTTTTTTTCTCTTCCTGTGAAAGTGCAAAGTTCCTGGCCTCAAAATAAGAAGGAAAAAAAGTAGGCCAGGACAAGGCGAGGGCAAAAAATCCTCCTTTTTTGGTTCTATTTCTCTGCAGCCAGCCCAATTGCTTTGGTTCTTGCGGAGATGAGCTTGGGCTTTAGCGCTGGGAGAGAAGCCCGGGATTCATTCACGGTCCCCGTCAGGCCTCCTTGGAGGGGAAAAGCAAGAAAGCAAACCCCATAAAGAAGCCCATGACCGCATTGGCGAGATTCCAAAATGCGGAGGAAAACAAACTCCAAGCTAACTGTGATTGTAACTGGAACTAGACTGGTGTGTGGCTTGTTCTTGCTGCTTTTGGTCTTCATGCCAAACAATGACCGTGCCCTTGGAGTCAGTGCATGACCATCACATCATTCTCGCCGTAGCCGGTCGTTGCTTTTTTGTCTGGTAAGAAGAGAAGAAAGACAAAAAAAGAACCGTTAATTATACAACATTTATTATGATCTCAATGCCATTTTCTAGAAGCTAGGGTGAATACGATGTGTTTCTGTCTTTAGCTCACCCGCATCAAATAAGAGCCTTGCTGCAATACAGAAACACAACATGAATTAGCCACAACTAAGCCACTGAATCCTTGCTACATAGATATTACAATCCCACATATATAGCCTAGGATGCCCAAGAAAACCAAACTGGAGAGAGCCCAGACAAAAGAAAATAGGGAACGAGGGGGGGTTGACCTTGACCTTAACCTTGACTTGATTGCGGTCTAGAGACAAGAAGGGGCACAACAAGGTTGAGAAGCAGACAAGCCAGGCCTGTCAAGTCAAATAAGAACCTAAAATTACTAGTTCAATATTTCAATACAAAACACAACTGTATTAACTAATGATACAACAAAGCAAGCAACGCGCCCTCCATCCCTTTTCTCTTGTGTCTAAGACGTATTCACACCTGAGGAAACGCTCTTCTCCGGTGCAGATGGCAAGCTGGTCGTGTTCATGGCCCGGATAGCGTCTTGAATCTCCAACGACGGTCCCACAAACCAGTGGCGGGCGTATATGACCCAGCTGCCCAGTGTGCCAGCCAGCAAAATCCCCACAGCCACGGGCGTGTAGTTGAGGGTCTCGGTGGTCACGGGGTTGGCATTGGGGAGGCAGAAAACGATGGTAATGAGCGCAATCCAAAGGCAGCAGACGATACCAACTGGGCGGGAGAAGGCATGCAGGTTAAACGGACCTTTCATTTTCTTGAACTCATCGTGCCAGATGAGGCCGGCCATCACAGGCAGGCCGTAAGAAATGTATAGTCCAATGGTAGCAATGGAGGTGGCAGCAGCATAAGCTACGGTTGAGCCAAGAGAAGGGAGAGCTAGGATGAAAGCGAGCAGGATGGCCAGCCATATAGCTCGGACGGGGACCTTGAGGGAGGAGTTGACGTTATCAAAAAACGAGTGCTGTTCGGGGACGAAGAGGGGTTAGCCAAGCTGGTCCGCGGACTGGAACGACAAAAGACTACTTACAATTCCGCCATCGCGAGCAAAGGCATACATCATGCGGCTGTTACTTGTGATGCTAAACAGTCCGCAGTGCCACACACACAGGCAAATAATGGAGAACACAGCCACAGCGCCATCCTCGCCCATACAATCAACAAGGATTTGCAGAACAGGTTGGCCGTATGGCCCGTCCATCGTGCGGTCTAGATCCTGGATCGAAAACAGGAACGACAACAAGACGAAGAAGCCAAAGATGGCCGAGCAAACCACACTTGAAACAACACCAATAGGAGCACTCCACGAAGCATTGTGGGTTTCCTCAGAGAGATGGGCCGACGCGTCGAATCCAGTCTGAGTGAACTGCGACATCAGCGCTCCAATCAGGACCACGTATGCGGGACTGGCACGATCGCCCCAGCCCTCATGGCCGTCAACGCCCGTGCCATCGACAAACCGGCCAAATACAAAGCTAGCATTTTGGTGCGTGGGTGCTTTGACTAGCACGGCGATACAGATCGATGTAACGCCTACAGAGTGCAATAGAATAGAGAAATTGTTGAGGTAACGCAGAGTCTGAGAACCAAACGTGTTGATGAGACCGTGACTGAGAAGAATAGCGGCATATATGCCAATGGTCTTGGCCTCGGTTGGCTGATAGTCTGGGTTCTTGACAGTGATGGCGGTGGAAATCAGGCCCGCCAGACCGAAACTAATGCCTGTGGTTACAGCAACTTGCCCTAGGAAGTTGAACCAGCCCGTCAGCCAGGCCATAAAAGGAGCCCATTTGGGAGGGGCTAGCAGTGCGGCCCAGAAGTAGGGTCCTCCGGATGTCGGGAGAGCAGAGCAGACCTCGGCCATAGCGGTGGCTACGGAGATGGTGGCTACAGAGATGACTAACCAGCCGATAGACATGACGGCCGGGCCGCCGTTGGCCAGACCATATCCAAAGAGAGTGGTCAAGCCGGTGATGACGCTCTGGAAGATAGGAGGGTTAGAAGAAGCAGTCAAGGTAGGGCCAGCCAGGTCGTAATGACGTGACTTCGGGGCAAACAACTCACGATAATGGAAAACGATACGCCAAAGTTCTGCAGCAAACCCCAGCTGCGATTGAGCTCTTGCTCATAGCCAAACTGCTCCAGCTGGCTGCGATCGTTGATAGCAGTCGTTGACGGACCAGCCTCGCTACGCGGCAGATCGGTCATTTTGAGAAGGGGATGAGCGAGGAAGTATGTGTGAGAGTGTGTGTATGTACAAGCTATAGAGAAGGGAGAGGGTCTCGTCTTTGTAAAGAGCACGTTTGGCTCAATGACTTGCAGTTAACAACGAAGGGGAACGAGGCTACGTGCGCAACGCTGTATGTCTACATTCAATAGCCTATGAGAAGCCTCTCTTCCTGTCCCTTTCCGTTGCTTGACTCTTTGTTATCAATACGACTGCCAAAAAAGCAGGGGAAAAACAAGCTGCGAGAACGGGTGTGTATAAAGACTATCGAGCAATGAGTAAGATTTGGAAAAAAGTAGTGAAAGAAGTGTGCAAAAACATAAGCAAAAATAAAATCAGCACTTGCTCCATAATGCGGAGCTCCGCGTCTTTTTATGTCGACGCGGAAATCTCGAGCTTCTTCTCTATCCGCAAATATTCGTCATTAGTTGAAGCCCATTCTCCCAATCCCAGTATCAGTCTCTTCTCCTGCCAGAGGAGCCTTTAGACACTCGAAGGAATCCCGTTTCCTTGCTCAAATGGGTATCTCTACCGAGACCACTGTTATATCTTCCGTGCATGCGCATGGGCAAGAAGACTACAGAATCCATCCAGATAAGCCAGCCAGTCTGGCTCAGAAGAGACAAGACAAGACAGGACAAGATGGGACAGGACTATTCAAGCATCTCTTACTGTAAGCGACACTTAATCAGACCCTGCGTAAGTGTTTTCTCCCCTGATGCTGATAGGAACGTTTTTTGATAAACAGTAGCCCCACAGCGACGATAACAGCCTGTAATTGTCGTGCCTTGGGGAAAGCCTAGTGCAGCTAATGCCCCGTGGTGTGGCGAGCAAGTGGGGAATTGTAATGATGGCGGTTGCTGTAAGTACAGTCTTTATGCCAACTACTAGAGAGAGTTATAGGCACTGCCTACTATATAGTTATTTCTTCTCTTTCTCCTCTTTCTTGCTTTTCTCATTGATTCTCTGGGGTCTCTCCCCCCCCCTCCTCCATTGCCGCCATAGGGTTTTATCGCTTCTAATGTCTTATCGTAATTCCCCTTGTCTCCGCACTAGCCCCCCGCGAGGTTCTTTTTAATGTAACGCAACGTATCACAGATTCCCATTGAGACGCCAAGGGAGACCTGAGTACAGACCTCAAGGATTGACGCCCGGCCCGGCTTTATGAAATCACATTCCATGACAGCCAATGAGTCAAGACGCACCGAGCGTAGCCTGCCAACATTGCACAATCTTTACTACAATGGGATGACACTATATAAAGCCACAGTAGACGTAGAGTTGGCTGGGACGAGCTTGATTCTCTCCATCGTATCTGCTTTTATCTTGTGCGTCTCTGAGCTTAGGGAATCCCAGTAGCTAGTATACGCACTACCTATCTTAGCATCTATAGTACGTACTTCTTATTTCACTATCTAACTTATGAATCGCGGTCCACGTCCCCTCCTCAAGGACCACCCCACTTAAATGCTGTGGCACTTAGACGCGAAAGGCCCCGCTTTGCTGTGGCGTCTCGTCGAGGCAACTGCTGATAAGGTCAATAAGCGCCACATTAATTCTGTCAGCGATAAGATCGCAAGTTCTGCTTCTATCTTATCGATAAGCTCAACTTTTTCTTTTTTCCACTGAACTCTTTTTTGTTTTGCTAAGCTTCCCCATATGATCGCTCTCCTTGCGGCAACTCGCGACGATAGTCTTACTCTTTGCCCTTGTGCTATATTGGAGCATGTTTTCTTTTCTTTAATTTAATTTCCCTACCGATCAACCGCGCCCACCACGTTGCAACAAGCCATGTCCAAATCCTCAGAGAAGAAACGCCCCCGTGACGAGGAGGCCGACGCTGCGGCTGCTGCAAGCAAGAAGCAAAAAGTCAAGTCACACGACTCTAGCAAGAAGAAGTCGAAGAAGGGCGAGAAGATTGAGGCTGCTGTCGCTGAACCTACCGACAAGGCCGAAAAGAAGTCTAGAAAGAGCAAAAAGGCTGCCAATGTCCAGACCCAGGCTGAGACTCCCTCCGATACCTCATCATCCGGAGAGGAGGAGGATTTCAAGGAGGCTGTGACCAAGTCTGGCGCCGATGATTCTACATCAGATGAAGACTCGTCTGAAACTGATGACTCTAGCTCAGACTCTGGCGACGACAAGAAGCCCGCTATTACCGCTACAACTACCTCTACTCCCTCCACCACCACATCCACCGCCTCAACATCCACAGCCGACCGCCCCCTGCAGTCTATCGAAACGAAACCGCCAGGCAGCGGCTACTTCAAACCAGAATTTGTGCCCGAACAGCTGGAGTTCCCTCTGTATACTCAGACTTTTTCCATCAAGACCTGCCTGTTCCCCGTCGGTTTTGATAAGCCCGCCGCTGCTGCGGGCACACAGCTGCTGATGCCAATGCTGAACCGCTATAGCAGCCTCTACCACGGCGTTCTGCTAGCCTACCGCAATGTCATTGTTTCACAGTGGCCGTCACGTATCGGCGCTTCCGAGACTAACGCCCAGCCTGTCAAGCTGCAGTCACGCGACGAGTTTGCCGTTGGGTTTGCTTGGGTCACAGCGGACATGGACTTGTTTGTTCCGTCTGTAGGTGCCTGGATGGAGGGCGAGGTGGTACTTCAGACCGAGGGCCACATTGGCGTGGTGTGCTGGGGCCGGTTTAATGCTAGCATCGAGGCGTCGCGGCTGCCCCGGACATGGCGTTGGGTGGCTGCTGAAGAGGCCGAATTGGAAGATGACTCTATGGAGTTGGACAACGGCGCGGGCGAGGATACTGCTGCCCTGACACCACAAACCACAGGATACTGGGCCGATGAAAAGGGCACACCGGTTGACGGCAAGGCTGTGTTCCGTATCAAGCGCTTCGATGTTGGTGTCCGTGATGACCATAGCTTCATCAGCATCGAGGGCAGCATGCTAGATGACAAGACCGAGGCCCAGGTGCGTACCGGGGAGCTTCAGCGCGAGGAAAACCGCCGCGCCAAGTCGTCGGGCTACCTGATGGGCAGCCGGAAGCGTGTCATTGACTTTTCCGTTACAGACTGTGGTGTGCAGGAGGAGGAGATTCGCGACATCAGAAGTCAAATTGACTGGCGTCGCGCCCGGCCACCAACACCGACGTCGTACTCAATGACGTAAGAAGAAGGGAGAGGCAGGCAAGAAGCAGGGGGTAGTAGAGAGGAAATAGACGAGGCCAAACCGAGGGACGAGCCGGGGAGAAGCAAGAAAGAGACGGGGGAGAATCATGTGAAAAGACAACATCTCATTGGCATGGGGTGGAAAAGGGTCAAGATCAAGGCATGGCCAATAGAACGCCGCAGGCCTCAAGTTTTTGCGGCACATCAGCACTGAGATGTACATATTTTGGAGTTTTCTTTTTTTTTATTATTTCCGTGGGGTGTTGCAAAAGGATGTTTTCTCTTTATTAACCGCATGCAACATACTTATTCTGAGATCTGCATGTAGTAAGTCAACATTGCCGTGGGCTACGAGTGTTGCAACTGTTGTTGTCCTGCTGCTGCCTTGGCCTAGACTTGGACCAGCCGTTCTGGCTGCTAGAGCACGGCCCCCAAGCGTATATTTGTGTGACCCCCATGAAGTTGTGACTCGCACTTGGCTTGACTCACGATTCACGATAGTTGAGTTTCCTAGTGTCATTAACAACCTCTTCCCCCTTCCTCCCCCAAAAATTGTCAAATAGGCTAACCTAATTGGATACTGTCCCTACTCGCCCACCGCCACTGGTGCTTGTCATAATTTATATCCGCGTTATTCCCGCTACAATTTCAAAGCTTCCCCCGAACCGTGATTAAAACACGGCATGTCCTTCTCCCGTTGCTCGTCTTTGTATCTGTCTTTTGTTTCCTCCTCTTCACTTGACCCCGTGCCTCCCCTCGCTTTTATTACTATCATGCCAATCTCGTTGGACCTTCCCAAGCCTTCTACAGCAGCAGAAACAGCCCTGTCACGGCCCGTTCCTAGTGTGTATGATATGGGTAACATCACCAGTCCCAGCGCCCGTTTCCACGAGAGTACGCCCGCTGCCTCCCTACCAGGATCAATTCCTGTCCAAACTACAGCTCAAGCTCCTGTCTTTCTCCAACCGGATGGAGGCTACGGATGGGTCTGCACTGCATGTGTTTCTATCATTAATGGGCACACCTGGGGCCTGAACAGCAGCTATGGTGTGTTCCTTGCCCATTACCTTAAAGAAAACACATACCCTAATGCCACGCCGCTGCATTTTGCCTTTATTGGATCTCTTAGCATTTCCTGTGCTCTTCTGATCTCACCACTTGCCATCATGTCCACCCGCCACTTTGGTACCAAGCCAACCATGTACATTGGTGCTGTTGTCGAGGCTACCAGTTTAGTGTGTGCTAGCTTTGCCCACAAGATCTGGCATCTGTTTCTGACACAGGGATTTCTTTTTGGTGTTGGTATGGGTTTTTTGTTTGTGCCTAGCTACAACGTCATCCCCCAGTGGTTCACTACCAACCGCTCCCTAGCCAATGGCATATCAGCTGCAGGGTCGGGTATGGGTGGTCTCTTGTACTCTCTTGTATCTGGTGTAGTCATCAGAAAGCATGGGGTGGCTTGGACGTATCGTATGCTAGGTATCACGGCATTCGTAGTCAATGCCTTCTGCACTACCCTTGTGAAGGACCGACACGCTGCTATCGGGTCCCGCCAGAATGTCTTTGATACTAAATTGTTGCGCCGTTTGGAGTACTTTCTGCTACTGGCCTACGGCTGGTTCTCGCTTCTGGGCTACATTGTTTTGATATTTAGCCTTGCTAATTATGCCAACAGCATTGGTCTTGGGGCTTCTGATGCCGCCCTGGTCAGCGCTATGTTCAATCTCGGCCAGGGTATAGGTCGGCCTTTTATCGGATACTTTAGCGACCGCTCAGGGCGAATCAACATGGCAGCCTTCATGACGCTTATCTGCGCCATATTTGTGTTTGCTGTTTGGATTCCTGCCAAGTCCCTTAGCGTTCTTATCTTATTTGCTATCTTGGGCGGTGCGGTAGCGGGGACATTCTGGGCCACCATAGCACCTGTCACAGCAGAGGTCGTTGGCCTAGCGGATATCCCATCGGCTCTTAACCTCATGTGGCTTGTTTTAGTGCTGCCATCTACATTCAGCGAGGCCATGGCGCTCGAAATTGTGGCTGGCACAGGCAAGTATATCGGGGCTCAAGCATTTGTCGGTTGTATGTACGTGATAGCGGCTGGGTCTTTGGTGGTGCTGCGAGGCTGGAAGATTCGAGATAACATGAGAACTAGTGCCGCTTCGGCATCGTCAAGCGAGTCGTCTGAGACTGCTGTCGAGCTAGCACCTGAACTGGTAATGGAAAAGGTGTCTCAAAACGAGGTGGGCTTAGTCGCAAATGTCGGGATTTTGCGGTATGCGTTCGCCATGAAGAAGGTGTAAATCGTTAAGGATAAAAGCAAAAGTGTTTGTATGACTTGTATATATGTGCGCTGGTAATATTTAGGCCATGGATGAAGAATTGGTCCCATGCTAGTAGAGGTGGATAGATCGTAGATTCTAGTATATAGTAGTGTAGCAAATACGTAGTTACATGTCCAGCTTTCTTTCAAAGTATGAAAACAACGAATGCCATGCTCAACTATTTGCTTATTATTGAAGCTTTAACTTAAGCACATCAGCATTACTATCATTGCCTCTTCGCTACATCTTCGCATCTTCCTTCTCCCCATCCCTGTGCACGGCATGATTTTCCTTGCACTAGCTTATCCAATGCCCCCGCAGCTGCCAGACTCATGAAGTTCATCTACTCTTCTCAAAAAACACGGCTATTATATATTGTGTAACTACCCTATCTAGGAAAGCTGGTCTAGCACACTATTGGAATTAAGCCAGGAAGCTTATGCACAAAAGGGGCATTTGCGTAATCCTATATCCAAAACTTGCAACAGATGGGCAGGTAGCCTTCAAGAAGACGACAGGCACAATCACAGCAGAGGGCGTTCATGCGCCAAGCCAACTTAGTCAATTCTTAGAGGGACACATGCAAATTTAAAGAGACCATAAGTGAGCTAGCCGTCAAGCCCGAGATACCGCAATTGCCAACTATACCTACGCCGGATCTGCCATGGACCAACCTTCCTTGACGTAGAAAACGTAGAACTAATGAAAAGGAAGACGATTCCATTGAACCAAGTGTTGAGTTGTGATGCCAGAAAACAGCAGTGATGACTAGTTCAGTTTCGGAAATATATTTTTGATAGGGTTGATTTTGTCTCGGCCGCCGCGGGATAGCCTTCCTCAAAAGTAAATACAGGAAACTGCAAAATTTTTTATCTCCTCTATATTGTCGCGAAGGAGGAGTAGCATCGCCAGAGAAGATGATGTCTAAACTGTACCCATGTATCTACTTACCTACGTACCCATGCACCCTCTAACCACAAAGATAAGATCCTCCAAAAGTTATCATAACGTTATGTGACGAATCAGGCAACAGCTGCTTTAGGAGTAGATGGTTTTATTTTTATCCTTTTATCTCAGTAGTTACCTTTTCTGAGAAATCCTATGTAGATAAAACTCGACTTATACAAAGGCAAATGTGCAGACTAACACGGAGATAACAGGGTAGCAACTATGTATGTATGCTATGGGGGGCCTTGGGATCAATGAACGAGCCAGGAAGATGCGGCTGAGATGGGCAAAAAAGTACTTGATTGCATCGACATGCGCTATATTAGTAATGCGCAGTGTAGAGCCTCACCAAGTCCTTCTTGGGTACTGCACAATGGTTCAACTTGGCAAAGCGTGGTTTAAGCTTAGATTCGCAAGTATGTGTGTGGTACACATTCTGTTGTCTCATACCGTATGTACAAGCACCACGTTAAACTTCTATCCTTGTTGCTCTCCATTGTTGCACGAGAATGCCAAGCTACGGGACGAGGAAGCTCAAAAGCTTGCCTACTAAGCTAGGCCAAAGCTTCCTGTCAACTTGACCACAAATTACGTATTTCACGAACTCAAGGCCTAATCTCCCCCACCCCCTTTATCATGTTGAGCGGGGAAATGCCGCCCTATCGCCACCAAGGCCTTCAGGATTAAGCCAGAACAAACTACCTATAGTGAATCCTCATATCGCATATCGCAGCCGCTAATTCGTTACCCATTCTCGGTCGAATATCTAACCCCTGCCTTTTGGGTTGCTAGGAGAGGAAGAGAGGCTGGACATGCTAGTGCTACCAACTTGCGTGGCTTCTGTTATCGGGAGCCCTTGTTTGTCTTTTCTATCAACTCAGTTTCGGGTTCTTGAAGGCTCGAAAACTTTGACTAACAGCATTCCAAAGCTTAGCATTCCTAAGGTCTCTCATTGGCCACTAACTGATAACCTACCTTGACACTGACAGCCTGTCAACTTCCATTTACGCACAGTGGTGTCTCTAGTGCCGTTCTTTATCTCGGCCGTTAGTCTGAAGCGGAAATGTAGATGACGGCTGCTTGTCTTGCGTCGAGATCGCCATTTGGCCGTCACGAGTGGCGGTTGTTTGCGAAGTAGAGCAAGATGCCTTTCACTGTATTTGGCAACTTGCATCCTATCTCCCCAGCGTCCTCCGCTCTCGGAATATATAAAGGCTGAGCTCTCTCTCTAGTAGTCTGTCTCTTGGTTGTCTGTTCTCTCCAACCAGCCGCACTGCAAATTTCACGAGATACACTTGTGTCTTCTGGCTGCCAGTTTCGTTCTGCACTTCTATCTTCCCCCTTTTTACCTGTTTGTCTCTTCCTACCTTATCAATATGGTCTTCCCTTCTACCAAGGGCCTGGCCGCCGCCATCCTCCTCCTTGGCACCCTTTCCCACGAGGTTGCAGCACGTCCAGAGCCTAAGAGCACCTGGGTTCACAAGGGGCCTGCTCGCAAAAAGATGTCGCAAAACCTCAAGCGCAATCTCGAGGGCAGTATTGGGGTCAACAACCCCATTTACCGCCGCGAAGACAGCTACCCTGACTGCAAAGAAACTCTGGCTACCAACATCACAGCCCCCAAGACCAATATCTGGGCTGCACTTACTGAGAGCGAGGCTGCCGGTCTAGTTGCTTGGATGTTTGACCAGCCAGACCTAAATCTTACGGTCTCTGAAAATGCGACCTCGTGGGATAACACCATGTAAGTCAGAAGATTAAGGATGGGCATACAAGAGGAACTCAACACAGTTTGCACTTACACTTACTAACATCTCGCTCTTCCCTCCTCTCTGCAGTATTCTCGTTGAAACCCTTGCTCCCAATAAGTCAGATGCTCTGAGCTACATTGACGGTAATGCCACTGCCCCTGTCAAGTATGCCCATGCTGTTCTAGACTACCGTTCCAGCGAGAACCCCTACTACCAGGACATTGTCATTGGTCCTATCCCTGTGCAGAATGGCACCACGAAATGGGAGCCGCTGACCTTCCCCTACACAAAGCAGAACAATGGCCGTGTGCGAAACCTAGACGCCGATTCTGATGATCTGCTATACTCGGAGTGGCTATACAAAATCGGCGCATCCATTGCGGATATCACCCTAGACCTTTGGAACGGTACTGTTATGGGTCTTGACAATGATACTATGGATATCTGGGGCATTGACCCGCTGTGGCAAGACAACGAGCGCATCATTCGCTGGGATGGTTTCTGGAACTACCCCAGTTCTGGCCTTGACTCCGAGACGCTGCTGCCACTCGGTCTCTATGTGCAGAGCGACATCACCGGCCGTGACCCGAGCAAGTGGGAGCTTAAGGGCTGGCTGTACAACAACATTTATTACAAGTCGACTCAGGAGTTCCGTCGGGCCTACTGGAGCAAAGGTTTTGTCAAGAACGGCCCCAACGTTGAGGGAGACTGGGCCAGTACCGACCAGCTTGGCATGCCATTCCCTATGGACTCTGCCCAGCCGCCCGTGCAGGTAGCCCCAGCTGGCAGTCGCTACAGCCTGGATCATGATGCCCAGTACGTCGAGTGGATGGGCTTCAGCTTCTACATTGGCTTCTCACGTGATGTGGGCATGACCCTGTATGACATTCGTTATGAAGGTACTCGCATCCTTTACGAGCTTGGTCTGCAGGAGGCACTAGCCCACTATGCTGGAAATGATCCGATCCAGTCGGGCACTTCGTACCTAGACACGTTCTACGGTTTTGGGCCTTACGCATTTGAGATGGTCAAAGGCTATGACTGCCCCAGCTACGCAACCTTCCTAAATTCGTCGTTCTACGTCAGCGAGACCACTCACACTCACCTCAATTCTATCTGTCTATTTGAGACTGAGGCCGACTATCCCATCCAGCGTCACTCAAGCTCCGAGTATATCAGCATCACCAAAAATACACAATTCACTGTCCGCTCGGTGTCGACAGTTGGCAACTACGACTACATGTTCTCGTACACTTTCTCTATGGATGGCTCAATGGCCGTTGAAGTGCGTGCCTCGGGCTACATCCAATCAGCCTACTATGCCCACAACGGAGACTACGGCCACCGAATTCATGACAACCTTTCTGGCTCCATGCACGACCATGTGTTGAACTTCAAAGCCGACTTTGATATTCTAGGACTGAACAACAGCGTTCAGATGCTCAGCACGGTGCCTGTCAGCAAGCATTACCCCTGGAGTGACAAGCCACGGAACACAATGCAGGTCAAGCGCTCGTTCTTGGACAGTGAAGACCACAGCCGCTTCAATTGGGCTGAAAACGGCAAGACGCAGGTCCTAATCGTCAACGAGGACAAGCCTAACAAATATGGCGAGCTGCCTGGCTACCGCGTCCTGCCCTACACGGGGACTTGCCACTTAACGGTAAAGGACTCGAGCAATCTAGTCAATGCCGCGCGCTGGGCCGAGTACGACGTGCAAGTGACACGTCGGAAGGATACTGAGCCACGGTTGGCACATGCGTACAATTCACAGGATGTGATCGACCCACCCATCGATTTTAGCAAGTTTTTTGATGGTGAGGACCTCCGCAAGGAAGATTTGGTCATGTGGCTAAATCTCGGTATGCACCATGTGCCTCACACTGGCGATTTGCCCAACACAGTCTTCACTACGGCCCACTCTGGCATTCAGTTCATGCCTAGCAACTACTTCCTCGTAGACCAGAGCCGCCGCACCAACAACATGATACGTATTCAATATGGCAACGGCACGGCAGCACAAGTAGTGGACTTTGGCCAGAAGGCTGAAAACTGCACGCTAGATTACGAGCCGGCCACTGTCGATCTGTGGCAGTACAAGGGTGACGTAGTTGTTCGCAAGTTCCCATACGACCCAAACAACCCGTACTACGAGACAGACCACATCGTTTAGGCGGAGATATCAAGATAAAGAGAATCACAGGGGAGGCGTGTGCAAAAGAGGGGAGACATAATGGCCAGCAATTACCTCCCCCCCCCCCTAGTCCTACGTCAGCTCTCTTAGGTTCTTTTGCCTGTGGCTGATCCTTTCTCTTTGTGGACGGTGTGTTATCGCTCGCCCATGATCTCCATCACTCTCTATTATCAATCTTCCCCTTTTTTTCCAGGCAAAAAGCAAAAAAAAGACAAAGAGGCGTGCTGAGTCTGACTTGGCCTACTATTTGACCTTGAGTTAGGCTCAACTCAACTTACCTCTCGTGTTTGTGTAGCCTTAGCTACCGTGAAAGACAGTCAGTGAGGCTCAGACTCGGATAATACCAACGCTTCCCTGCAGCATTCTAAGGCTGTATGTATAGGACAAACAACAAGATTAAAATAGATGGGATTATCCAGGTCCTGGTACACAAGACCAGATTCGGATACTGCTATATGGCACCGGCATCTGAGGCTGCGCCAGGAGATTGTGAAATGTTGACGACACGATTGAATGATAGTTTTTAATATATAAGATTCTGTGCCCTTCCGCTTCTTTTTTTTTTCGTTTTCTTTCCACCCATCTTTCTTGCTTGCTCCCATACAATTTTCTCTGTTCCTTATTCTTGCATCTTCGCCTTGACCATGCGCTTCCCCGCGACATTCACCGCCTTAGCTTCACACGTGCACAACTCGCCTCGAGCTGCAGCTCCAGAGGATGACTCAGATGACGCTGTCCAAACAGCCTTGCCCGACTCTGATATTGTCGAGGAGAACGAAGAAGATAACAATGATAATGAAGACGATGAAGACGACAACGAAGATTCTTCTACCTCCATATTCAACACGGCAACGCTTAGTGTCGAAACAGTTCTAGGAATCCGTACGTCCCTTCTCTCCTACTCACTGCAACCCTAAATTTACCTCGCTCTCTCCATAGACTCTATCCTTGCCTTGTTCTCACCGTATTCTGGCTCTCCATCTTATGCTAATCCTCCTCCCCTGCAGCCACCGCCACCGAAACCCACAGCTCTCTTCCCTCTTCGACAGATACCGAACACTTTTCCTCCAATCCATCCAACGCCTCCAAGGCCTACTATGCCTGGATAGCAGCGCCCGTCTTCTTTGTCGTGCTTCTAGGCATCATCGGGTCCTGGGAGTTCTTCTTTTTCCAGCGCCGCAAAAAGCATGCAAAGCCCACAGCCACCACGACACCCTCGGCAGTGCATCTTTTGAGTGGGAGGCCCGAGATGATGGTGTCTCAGAGATCTATGAGGGATACCATGGGCGGGTCTAGATCTGGGGGTTCTGCGGGGGGGTCCACGGGGTCTCTACCTCGGGGATTGGGCATCATAGGGCCAGAGGGAAGAGGAGTGCCACTAGAACCGGGGTCACCAGTTTTCGCATCAGCACACAGCCTAGAAAAGCCAGCACCAGCGGTAGTACGCGGATCTAGAGTGCTTGATATAAGACAGTCGATAGAGGAGACACGCGAGCCAGAAACTGTACGAACGTTCTCGCCAGGCCAACCAGGTACAAGGGCAGTAGAGGCTTGAGCTGAAGTGAGCCTTGGCGCAATGCAGCTGTGTGTGTACATAATTAATACAAAGACAAGGGAGAGGTGAAAATCATACAGGTTGTAATGTAACATCTATATTGGGGAAGAGTGCAACAGACGAAAATGTGTATATAGAAAGGCGGAGACGGGAAAACGGGCGGACAATATTAGCGTCGTGCCCAGTAACAGGGCTTTATTTCTTCACTATTCTATTGGTACAGCCATGTATTACATGCAGCCAAGACACAGCGGATTTAGTTTGTGCGATTCCTAGACTGTAATACAGCGAGCAGCTGTGGGCTTTTGGAATAAGATATGCTTGCGTAGACATTGCCAAAAAAAGAAAAAGTAACGGAGATAAAGGACAGAAAGAAGGAAGGGAGGAGACATGAAGGCCAGGGGAACAGGGCGTCACCGTTACCCAAACAAAAACAAGTAATTACCACCAGCAACTCTTGTGCTACCAAAAAGTACGGTCTAAAAATAGTCTCGAGTCTCTTGAGATTTTTCAAGTATCTAACCCTAACATAACAGAATATACGCCACACTTTTTTCTTAATTAACTCTTCAGTCTCCCTTCCTCAAACGTGCCAACCTGTAGTGAGTGATCTTCTAGATTACTAGCTTAAGAAGGGGATTTTCTGTAAACTGCATAGCGTATCTGCTCGCATGGAGCTGAAGGCTGATCAGAACTAGACACAAGAGCCTAATGCATATTAGCGAAGTCAGAGGGAGGATGATGTTTAGCACAAGATAGACATGTGAGCAGCGGCTTTCAAAAAAAAAAGATGCTCGCTAACGAGGAAAGCCCGCTTGATGTCGATTTGACCCCGTACCTGTACTTCATTTCAAATCTTCATGATGGCCTAGTGAGAATATCCCCGGCTTCACCTTTTCTTTTTTGCTATGGTGCACGTTCCCGTGCTCATCATGCACTTTTCTCTCCTCTGATACCCAGATCAGCACCAAAGTCCAACCTCAACCCTGACATAACCCCCCGGTCTTGGTGCTTTCTTCTTTTTGTTAAATTGCTCCTTTTCTTCTTCTGCTTTTTGTTTTCTTGCTGCTTCTAGGCTCGTGCTTTGTCTTGCTCTCGCTTTCACTGTTACTTTGTGACTCGCTTTTGCTGCCTTCTTAACCTTGAAACAAATAAACTTCCTAGCTTGACAACTTGTCAAAAAGCCAAAACCCTGGCTCTCCCCCTCCTCCCCTTCAAAACGACCGTGCCATGGTCTTGTTAAACGCATGTTGTAATAGGCTTTTGTTTCGTGACAAGCTTTTTTGTGTCAACTGTTCTGTTCTCTTTCCCACCATGCAGCGTGGCCTAGCAATGTCCAAGCTTTCTTGGCTCAGTATAAGCACAGGATAGCAGCAAGGAACACCGACGGCCCGGTAATTTCAGGCTGGAGAAACAATTCATCTGTTGACTGTGCAGCACTGTCTTTCAGCAACCCCATGTCTTTGTGTCTCTGTTGTTCTCACCTCGTTGTATTCGTCTGTGGTCTTTACCTTCTTGTTACACTACTGAGACTGAGACCCGAGCCTCCTCGTCGACTCTCCTCGTCGGCGAGGGAGAGACATATTGGTTGCGAGGTTCTAGCCAGCCCGTGCCCTTGTTCTAGGAGCGGTTCTACAGGTCTAGCGGGATGGAGCTGACACTGCAAAGTAAACGAAAAAGTAGCAGCGAGAAGCAAGAGAATACCGGAGGTCGGAGGCCGGGATGGGGTAACGAGAGAACAGGTGACCATGGCACATACACTTACATATAAAGCTGGGCAACACTGCTGCTAGTTGTCCGAGTAGTCTTCAGCCACTTCATGACCACCATTACCACCCATTTCTTTTTATATCTCTCGCTACTCTGGTGTTTACTGCACTATTTCCTTCTCGCTAAAGCAGCTAGCCGTGTTTTCCAATCTCTTCTTTCCTTTTTTCTTTCCGTATTTTTGTATAAGAAGAGCCCCAGCCCTTTTCTTTATTTCTCTCCCTGCTCTCCTTGCAGTTGTTGATACCTTATTGACTCTTATCCACCCTGTTCTACCTTACCTCACCCTGCGTTGCGTCTGCATATAACCTTTTTTTTTTTGGTTTAAACGCCCGCCACCCAATCAAACACTGCCACCACTTGCCGCCTTGCGCTTAAGTCTGCCACTTCATTTTTACACTGTCTTATTTTCTCTATTTGCGTGCAGCATCTGCGTGTACGTGTGTTGCGCTGTGTTGTGTTATATACAGCGTATAGCCCAGGCTAGCCAGTCATCTCACCGTGATCGTCACTGAACTCTTCCTCTTTGTCCTACTCCCTATCTTCCTTTCCCTTTTCCCTTAACGTTAAGAAGAGCTTCTTCGAACTCTGTCATTATGCATTTCTCCACAGTAACCTTCCTTGCCGCCCTTGTTAGCCATGCTCATGCTCGTGCTGTGACGCTGCAATCGCGCTTTCCTCCTTCCTTCAACCGGACGCCCAAGGAACAACCGGTCCTGCCTGTGTCTGGTGTGTGTAAGTTGACCAAGTGCCACCGCAGACCTCACCATTTCCTTTCAGGCTTACTAACACTTCTTTTTCTCCTCGCATATAGCACCTGAGCTCCCTGCTGTGCCTGAAGGTCTAGTCCTCAAGCGTGTTGTTCTCG
The DNA here is from genome assembly GCA_038407015.1 of Ceratocystis ficicola. Lineage (NCBI taxonomy): Eukaryota > Fungi > Ascomycota > Sordariomycetes > Microascales > Ceratocystidaceae > Ceratocystis > Ceratocystis ficicola. The sequence goes on along the minus strand of JAZBQP010000007.1, from coordinate 46,106 downwards.
GCCACGGCTACCAAAACTACACCTGCTCCGGCGAAGGCGCTACTGCCGAAGCCACTGGGGCCCTCGCCGTGCTCTATGATGCCATGGCACTGTACCCCGGCCAAAGCCGCTTCTCAGTGTCGCTCGAGCAGTTCCTCGGCCTCACAGGGCCAGCATTGCTTCAAACAGAAGTACCTCTCGCAACCGCACCCAACACACGGGTTGACCAGTCCGCCGAAGGTGCATCAGCAGATCCCTTCCCCAAGGCACCCGTAGCACCCCTGGATCTGAGTGCAGCTGGAGTGCAGATGCCGCTGCCGTATGCCGGTGTGCACTTCTTTGATGCGCAAAAGGTCCCTCGCTTTGAGCTGACGAGCGGCGAGAAGCTGCTGGCAGCCAAGCTGGCATCACAGCCAGCTCCGGCCAATGCAACTGCTGGGCCAAATGGAGAGCCAGCGGCTCCATGGCTGTATGTTGGAGATGTTGGCGGCTCAGTGTGCCTTACTGCCGGGTACCGCGTCGAAACTGCTGGTGGAACGCCCCACACCTGCAGTAATGCTGGTGATGATAGCTCTGTTTATACGGCGTACTATTTCTTGTACGGCCCTCCCAAATAGACTTGGGGAGAATAAGAAAAGGGGATGGTTAAGGCGTAGAATTTTTAATGTCTTGGGCTATGCCCTAAAGAGGGAGGGAGGGATAGGCAGACGGCGTTGTTTGATGATTGTTTTTGAACATTTTAATGTGTGGTTTTCGGGATGACAGCATTGGCCATCCAGTGTTAGCTGTCATTTGTCGTGCGTCTAATTATTAGAGTTTGCTTAGCTTGAGTCGTCGTTTTAGCTGATCTATTTAGTTTTTCTTTCCTGGATAGATTGTGTTAGTCAAGATACCAAGAGCAATAGTTAGTATTATTTGTACACTTCGAGCTCAACAAACAATCAAGAGTGAAAAGACGACAAGAACAAACGACGACAGAAAAAAAGCCGGCAGAGAGCTTCGTGATATTATATGTAACAAAAAGTTCAACCTAGGTGTGTAGATGGATATATAACGTGCGTGCTATGCATACCCAAAGGGCTGACTGAAGCCGACGGGGGCAATCTAGAAGCTCAACCAGAGGCCAATGGAGAAAAAAAAGACAACCTCTCAACCATAAATGTTTTACGTTTGTGTATGAATGCTTGTATGTGTTCGTTTATATCAGATCTATCCCCGCGCCAGCTCGGCTTCCAAGCCCTGTGCCTGGGCCATGTACTCCTGCGGCCGTGGGTCCTCTGATGTCCAGCCCCCACCCTGGGGCATGGGGACCTGAGCTGGCTGGCCGGCTGCGGCCGCACCTCCAGTCTGGGCATTAGGCACTTGGCGAACAATCTCACGGAAGCGGTAAACCTCGGCTAGGATCATCTTGCGCATCTCGCCGACATCCTCAACAACCTCAAAGTCGAAGTTGAAGGTGGTGGGACACTCGGGCTCATCCGAAGGGTCGTGCCAGATGGATAGATAAGGGTGCTCCAGAGCTTCTTCAACGCTGATGCGCTGCGAAGGGTCGAAGGCCAGCATGCGGTCCAGCAGATCAAGGGCTTGTGGGTTAGCGTTGGGAAAGAGCGAGGTGAAGTGCTTCTTAGGCATGTAGGGCAGGTTTCGGACGTATTCCTGGGCGCGGGTAGAGCCGATGCGGCACAGAGTCTCTTCGTTGGGAGTTCCGAGGATGTGGAGGATCTGGTTCAGCTGGTCAACGTAGTCACGGCCCTTGAAGAAGGGACGGCCACCAAGCAGCTCAGCGAGAATGCAGCCAACGGACCAGACGTCAACTAGAGAGAAAAAAAAGAAAAAAGAGCGAGTGGTTAGCTGAGAGGTCTTTTTTTTTCTTTCCCCATGGCAATGCGACTACTTACTAGCCTTAGTGTAGCTCTGGAAGCTGAGCATAATCTCGGGAGCACGGTACCATCTGGTGGCAACATACTCAGTCATGTATCCGGCGTTCTCATCGGGGTCAATGGAGAATCCACGGGCCAGGCCAAAGTCGCAAATCTTGAGCTCGCAGTCGGCATTGACCAGCAGGTTACCAGGTTTCAGATCACGGTGGAGCACATTTGCAGAGTGGATGTACTTGAGGCCGCACAGAATTTGGTAGATGAAGGACTGGAAATGGGCGTCGGTGAGGGCCTGGCCGGAGCGGATAATGGCGGCAAGATCGCATTCCATAAGCTCTGTTGGTTTCGTGAGAAGGTTAGCGGGGAATGTTTCGAAGGGGGAATTGGCGGGGTAGGGGCGTCTGCTTACCTTCGTAGAGGTATGTCTCGTTGAAGTTATCGGGACGGGGGATGTCCATGTCGTAGAGACAGGTGATCTAAAGAATGGGCGCATGGGTGTGTTAGAAAAGATAGAGCAACAAAGGCAGAGGGAGGGGGGATGGAGATGTCTTACATTGCGGTGGCCACGGAAGTGCTGCAGCAGCTTTATCTCACGCAGAGCGCGCTTGGCGAGAATCTTCTTGCTGAAGACATTGGTGACCTTCTTAATGGCAACACCTTCGTTGGTGAAGTTGTTGACAGCGGCGCTGTGGAGAAGAGAATTGCGGTGTTAGATCGGGTGCGGGATGCAGAGGGAGGGACAGGCAGATACTCACCAGACCACGCCGTAGGCGCCCTGACCCAGCTCCTTGGTCACAGTGTAGCGCTCATCCACATAAAAGTCTTGGTTAAAGACCTTGAAGACCTTGCGACCCTGTACTTCAGCCATTTTGGGAAGGAACGAAAAGCGGTGGTGGAAAAATTAGGTAGTTGCAAAGTGCGGGTACGTCAATCGAGGTCGAGGTCGAGGTCGAGGTCGAGGTCAAGATCGAGATCGGGGCCTTGTCGAAATAGGGAGGCGCACGATAAGGATTGTGTTATAGTAGCAATGTGCGGGGTCTATAGAAAGCGGAGATGTGGTCTGTCTAGCTACAAGTTGCTTGGTGCCTTGAGATTGACCAGCAGCGTATAAAAAGCGAGAAGAAAATGGAGGAAAGATGGACGAAATATGAAAATGAAAAAAGAACAAAAAAGGAAGTAATATGTACTGCGGTTGCCGTATTTATAACGAAGCAAAACGTCCAGAATAACACGATAAATAAAACAAAGGTCAAGTGCAAAAATGAGAAGTCCAAAAGATCAAGCAAAGGAAAGCAAATAGAGACAATGAAAGAGAAAAAAGAGCGGGCCAATCACAGTGAGATCAGCGTTGTAGTGGTGAGGAGGAGGTGAGGAGGAGTGGTCGGAAGGAAAACAAGAACAAAGACGAGGGAATCGCTGCCTTTTTGATGTGATGTGATGGTGTCGCAAGAAGGAGTAAAAAAAGAAGCAGATGATTTATTATTCTCTCAATGTTCCAGGACAAAATAACCAAGAACAAAGGAAAATGAAAAGTGTCATCAAGCGTCAAAAAATAGCAACAGTGGCCGAGCAGGCTCGGTTTGGGCACACAGGAAGAGAAGAGCAGTAATAGCGCCTCCCACCACCCTTACCAAGATGAGAGAACACGGACAAAGACAAGAAGGTTCGTCGTTTCGGCTTAGACAGAGGATCGGGGGCAAAGGAAGGAGGGGAGGCAAGGGAAGGGGTCTGCGATGGCTTCTCCCCCCTTCTCTCTTCTCACTCTTCTTCTAGCGCACTTGGCCCTGCTTGAATTTCTTCTTCCCAAGTCTCTTCATTAGTCTTTACGGCCAAGGTCTTCGTCCAGCGCCTCTGTTTAGTGCCCCTCTTCTTCTAGCACCCTCGTCTGGCACCTTTACCTATGTCTAGGATTGGCCTTTACGCCGCTCTCACCCCCTTCTCCCCCTGGAATTAGACGCCTAAAAAAAACAGCTACCAAGCTGAGGGGAGAGGGGCGGACATGTTGGAAGTGTGGGCAAATGTCATTTATTATTATGTCTCGTCTCATGCTCTAAATCCACCGACCTGATTGGGTATTCCTGCTTTTCCACAGAGCAGCAGCAATCAACAAGCACCCAGCCCTCGACAAGATGAAGAGATGAAAGGGAAGAGAAAGACGGGCTAAAGGAACACCCCCCAAAATAGAAACACATGGTCCTACCTACCAGGGCCAGTTCGAAGTTGAGATGCAACATCTCATCGATTGGCTGGTTCGAGACTCAATGTCAATAATCTTTGATCTTTCCTGCCCCTTCCCCTTCTCCTTCATCGTTTCTTCGTAGTTAATTTTATTCCTGGCATTCTTATTCTTTCCGTTCTTATCTATATGTCTCTCTCTCACCTCATATGCTTCCACGCTTCATTTCTTCCTGACCACCGCACGCGCCCTTCGCTTCTCGCCAGTGTTTCCAAAGATCCTCCCCTTTCCTCAAAATCTCTCCTACACTACCGCCTGAGATCATTAAGCCCAGTTTTGGCTCGAGGGCGCTTGGGGAATCCAGCGGCAGACCAGGGGCTTGCTGTTTTATTATTACATTATGTGCTTACTACAGTCCAGCATGTATTTGACTACGGGCCATGCGGAAGCAAGTCATGGCGGAACAGCTTGTCCCAACGACTTAGATCTCCCTCCACCCTAGCATGCACCTAAACTTGCTTTTTTTTCTAGCGCAACCATCTATCTTCAATCAATCTTTCTTCGGCCCTTCTTTGTCGCTTGCTCACTTGCTCGCAATGCCGTCTGTCCTCTTCCCTATCTTTGACTTCGTGGAGGCTCATCCCAAGCATGCGCAACGCCAAAGCCCGGCCACAGGATGCAGGTTCCTCTCAAGTCATGTCTGCGGGCTCCGTCGCTAGCCAACTGAGAGACACATGCCCAAAACAGTTACAGGAAAAGAAATATTCTAGGTCATGCAGAAAATATTGCTTTTTCGCGAGAGTAACAGTGAGGTGAATGCCCAGCCCCTTATCCCATTCTTTCCCTCTGGAGACTCTTTTTTCAACAGTTGTCGCCAGATAGCACGGGTCTCTGAAAATCTCCAGTCTCAAATGGGACTCATCCTCGCGATACCAACACATATCTCTCGCTTTGAGGGCCTTTTCCTAGCTGCATCCAGCCCTCAGCATCCGCCTCTTCAAATGCCACCAGCAGTATTGCCAACACCAACAGTCTAACGGCCGCAGAGGCCCGCCCTCCAGTGAGCTTCTATACCTGCAACAATCCACGGACTGGACCCAGTTACTTCTTCCTCAACTGTCAAAATGCGAGACCCATCCAGTCTTGGCCAGAAGCTGGATATCCACCATCCAAAGCAGATATGGCCAGGCTGTAACGCACCCCTTCGGCCATTAACGCCAAGACCGCTATACAGGCAAGCCACAGGCCACCACTCTCTGTCTTTTCGTGCTTGCTCTATCTAAAGCAATGCCCGTGTGTCTCCCAATACATTAGACCCTCAAGGGTGAGCTACCAAGGGCACATCCCTAGACAAATAGCTCTGTTTTGAGAAGCGGCGGCTTTTCTCGCACCTACTTGTGTCCAATACCCTTGACGGCATAACTGATGTCTTGGTTGCAATTCAGCTCGGCAAGCACATAAGTGATACCAGAGAAAGCAGCACTGTAAACAAAGATAAAGCCCGCATCACACCCAGATACCAAGCATATACCAAGTGTCCAAAGCCCCATCCAGAGGCCATCGTGCTCAATCATTGGGCGGCGGCGGCTGCTGCAATTCTCTGCTAGCTTCTACCTTGGATCCATGCTTTATTCCCGCCGCCATGTTTTGACGAATAATTTTGGCTCAGATAACAGCTAGAAATATTTTGCAAAGTCCATGGGTTTCAACATGGACAATCGAGCCCGAGTTATGGTGTAGTCGTACCAGGTACGTTCATAGGGAGCTAGTCTTTTTATGTCTTGCTACAACAGAGCTGAAGCAGCATACAGGCATATACGATAGACGACAAGAGTTTCTTAAGACATCAAGATCTTAGAACAGTCGCATATCGCGAGTTTCAAAACACGGAGACATGAATGGGAAGTCTTATCTCCGAACAGGCCCATTTAGTAATGATGGAAAGCCTATAGTTTGAAGATGTTACAACACCCATCAACATCAGTTGTAACGACGTTTTTTCTTTCTTTAGTAATTCCAACTACCCTAGGAAGGACCAGAAGACGCTTACAGAGCGTCTTCATGCTCGAGTAACCTAGAATTATCTAGGCTTTAAAACCGGCATATTCTGTGGGTGGCCCTATTGATGCTAACTTTTTGCTGTAATTGGTGAATCTTTGGCCAATTAATCAGGAATGGCAAAGATCATTGTGCCGCAGACATGACTATTCTGTCCTCTAATTATCCTCTTCCCCCTCTTTCTCTTTGGTCAAGGCCGCAAGGAAGTTGTTCGTGTAAGCCAAGCATCTTTTGTAAGCCTCCTCAAAACCCTCATTCCCGCCATAGTACGGGTCATGAACCACTTCAGCCTTGCCTGAGTCAGAGTACTCGCCAAAGAGCATGACCTTGGCACGCGGCTCGCCCTTGGACTTATCCCGCTGTTGCTGCATCGACTGCAAGTCTGATAGATTAGACCGGTCCATGGCAAAAATATAGTCGAACCTATCAAAGTCGGAGGGCTGGACCTTGCGTGCGTAGTGGACGTAGTTGGTAATCCCATTCTTCTGTAGTGTTGCCATAGTCCGTGAATCGGGCCCTTCGCCGACGTGATACGCACCTAAAGGTTGTGCACATTTGTTAGAGATGAAAAACAGCCCGCATCCAGCCCCAGCCAAGCAGCCTTCTCTCCCTTGCCTATTGCCCTCTCCACAGACTTACCGGTTCCACACGAGTCAATTCTGTCAATCAAATGTCCATACTGGTTTTTCCGTGCGATAGACTGGAAGATGCCTTCGGCCATGGTTGAGCGGCAAATATTGCCTAGACAGACGAACAGTACATTTTTCTTTTCCTGTGCCATTCTTGGAAATAATACTAAAAGTTAGAAACGTACTAGAAGGGAGTAATTCAGTGCTGACTGTTTCTTGAACAAAATAATGGGTGAGATGCTTGACTTGGGATGTCTGTAATCTGTAATGGTCGCACAAAACAAGAGGGGTTGAGAAACAGAAGGGTTACAGCAAATGGGTAACCCTCTAGCACGTGACCATGAGACCACGAGATCCAGGTATTCCCGCTCCCAAATTTTCCTCTCCCAGGCCATGTCTTCGTACAGAGAGATGAGACAAAAATATTTATCGATAAAAGGTAAACAAGCCGTTTAAACCCTGATGTGGTAACCCTTAGCATGTCTAGATACCTCGGTCCGGCAGCATTCACCCATTCCCTCAAGGGGCTTGGTTGTTTCCAAGGCGCTGCAGTGATAGTGAGCGACATTTCTCTCCTTTTTAGCGGACCATCTTGTAGCCTGATCTGTTCAGATTCGCGTTTGAGGTGTTTAAATGACTTGGAGATGGGAGTGCTTGTCCACCATCTGTTCTTTAAGTTTGACAAGGCCGAAATTGTCTTGCCCGTCCTGTCTCATCTGTTTTTAAATTTGCTGTTGCGTTTGATTAATTATTGTAGTTACATGTAACCCTTAGACCTAGGGGGGGGGGGAGATAGCAGGACTAGAAGCCCAGAGACGCACAAAGCAAGTCTGAGACTTTTCCCCTTGCATGAACAAAGAGTTGGACAAGCAAAAACCCATCCACTACAAGGACAAGAAGAGAGCGGAGGAAAAGGAAGAGGCGAAGGAAGACGACAGACGTCGAGCAAGACGAGGAAAGTGGTTGGGGAAGAAGGAGCACCAGAAGGGTTTGGCTTGACATTATGAAAGCTTAGTTTAAGGAAGCTTTCTCGCATCCTTGACAGGAGGAACACAGGCTAAGGGGGGAGGGAGAGGACTGGAAGGACTTCTCTAGATCCCACCTTGTCGTAGCTGACATCAAGACCGGTCAAGTCAAGAAGTAAATGTCTACCCAAGATGCCAGATGAGGCTTAATCAAGAAAAGAAGCCGAGACATCCAAGTTGGATTTACATAACCGCATCTCTAAACCGGCAATAGCGACGGCGGACGAAGAAAACTGGTCAAAGGACTCTGTGCATTGCTGTGGGCTGTGAAGTCCCTGGCGGAGGATGGAATCACACGTGAGGGTTTTGGGAAAATGGCGGATGGACAGAAAGAGCAGAAGAACAGATCGAATTCCCTTTTACCAAGACACTATAGGGCTTTCCTCCAGGGGCACGTCGATTTGGCTGCCCTGTCTCCTCCCCTCCTTCGCCTGGTCCCTTGACCGTTGCATACCGACCGGACCATATCCATGTCATGTTGCTAGCGAGGCGGAGACAGTCGTTTTGTTTGCCATTTGTTGGGGAAAGCAGGTTGTTTGGCAGAGATGAGACTTCGGCCCTATTTCCCAATTGCTGTGGCCATGTCCAGCAAGAGGAGGAAAATTCTTTTCATGGATGGTGCCTTCGTCAGCCGACAGACGCTCTCGTCTTAGATATTTGCCCCATGCTTTTCTCGCCATTGAGACCAAGTAAAAGTACAGGAATTTGCCACTCGACAGCAGGCAGGAAAATAGATCTGGTGATTATCAGGTTTATTTCCATTTTGTTTGCAGCAGGCTTTCATGGGGGGCTAGGGGTCAACTGTGTGCATGCTTTCAGGACATGTAGAGAGCGCTGAACTGCTAGCTTTAGGGGGTTTCCTAGTTTGCCTTGGGTTTCTTTTTTGCTTTGCTTTGCTTGTTTTTCTTTTTTCTTTTTGAAATGTCGACTTGGCTTCCTGTTCCTCTGTTGAAGGGGTTCAAAGCTCCAGACTCCAAGTTTGAGCAACACGCGCCTAAAGAGCTTTGACGCAAAATCCTTTGGACTACCTTTGTCCACCCCTGTCCTGCCGGAAGGACAGACAGCGCTACCAAGACGACGGTGTTGTCGGCCTTGGAGTTGTTTTCAGAAAAGAACATCATGTATATATGTACGTGCACGCCGATTTCAATCAAGTGATACTGGCACGAGCACAGCGAGCGGCCTGGCTCAAGACTGGGGGCTGGACTGTTTGACGTTCTGGCCAAGGCTTGTCGAGGGTCATGCTTGTGCGACGTGATATCGCAACCTTCTCTTCTTTGGCTTGGCAGTAGAAGCAACTTGCAAACGAAGAGTCAGCGAGAGGCAGACAACAGACGGGTGACAGGAAACAAGAAACGGAATGGGGGTGGGTGGGAACCATCATGCAGATGCAGATCTCGCCGCCGAGTGCGTTTCTTTGATCTGGTATTCATGATTAACAGGAAAAAACCTTGTGAAGCCGAGGACAGCATGATGTCAGTCATGGGCCAGTCAAGCTGGAAAAAGGGCTTGAATCTCCAATTTTGAAGAAAACGACAACGGGTAAATGAAAACGCCAAAAGATCTTGGTGAAAAATACGAGAGCGGCTGGGCTGGGTTAGGGTTGGTGAAAGGAAAAAGGCAAAACGCAAGGCAACAACCGCTGAAAGGCAAGAGCAAAAAACTAGGGCTTGGTTAGCCAGAGCTAGTAGAGCCTATTGGAGCTGCTAGAGCTGCTGGGTGATCCATTAAAGCTAGCCCACCGTTTTTACATAAGCTGTGGACTTAGTGGCCCCATAGTGTGTTGATTGCGACCAATGGTGCTCTTTTCAGAGCGCAAAACATCTGCTGCCTTGAATTAGAGGCGCCTATCCTAATCGCATGATCGATCGGGGCCTTCTCCTTCTCCTGTCTCCTTTGTGCGTGCTCGCCTTTCGTGTCTCTCTCTCTCTCTCTCGGCTGCCGTCTCCCAAGCTCTCATTCTGCCCGCCCCTGCATCCTCTTCCTCCTCGCTCTGTTGCTGGCCCCCCAAAATCCTTTCTCTCAAAAGAGACAAATGCCCCGAGGAGACAATTGATCCTTCTTTGTCCCCCCCATCATCATTGGCCCAAGCACCGCGGCGGATGTCGCTTTGGATAATTAGAGTTTGGGGCTTTTCTCTTTCAAAAGGCTTTCTCTCCACCCTCAGCCTTCATAGTGGCTGTTAATGTTAATGTCATGTAATGCAAAGCTGTCCGTCTGTGTGCGCAGCATCCATGCCAACTCCTCCAACTCCACTTCCAGAAATACATCACCCCGACAGGCCAGAGACAGTGATGGTTGTGACTTGGAGTTGACCGAGAGCAGCAACAGGTAGCGGCAAACAGCTGCTTCTCCTGGCTCGTAGGGAAAGCGGTCACGCTCGGCTTCATGTCCATATGCTTTCGCCCTGCCTAGTGTATTTCACGTCGATCAGCATCCATTCCTTCCCCCACGTTACCCCAGATTAGCTCTCCTGGGCTGCGGCTCCCGCCACTGTGGTGGCCATTGCCGGATCAAGCAAACATAGGAGAACAGAAGATGCAGAAAGCCCCCCCCCTCCGTAGCCTGTAATAGTTCCATGGCCCGCTAACGCAAAAGTAACGCAGAAAATGGACCTAGGTCTACATGCATGCATGCATGCGGTTGTTAGCCGGAATTGCCCATAGTGTGCCCCAACTCTACGGAAATGGCCCTACAAGCCTAGCTGTGTCGTAGCATAGTCTAGCAAGGCTCCTTTTCGAGTTGCGTGGTTTCGCAGTGGGTCGATGGGCTGGCCAGGAAATGGTATAAGTAGAGGCGGCATCCTCCACCTTCACATCCCCGAATCATTCCCTTTTCTCTCCACCCAACCAACTTTTCTTTCACTCTTCGTATCTTGCCTCTTTTCTTTCTTTCTTTTACCACTACTTCTTTTTTAATTTCTTTATTAAACACCCCAACCCAATCTTTCAAAATGAAGTTCTCTCTCGCTCTCGTTGCTGCCGTTGCCTCTGTGGTCAGCGCCGCCGGCTCTGCCGACCTCATTTCCCAGATCCCCTCTTGCGCTCTTGAGTGCATCCAGTCTGCTGAGTCTGGAGCTGGCTGTGGTTCCGGCGACTACTCCTGCTCTTGCTCTAAGCTGTCTGAGCTGACCCCCATTGCCACCGAGTGCCTGCTCAAGGGTTCCTGCGAATCCAATGTCGTTCTCCGTACGTCTATCTCTCCTTTTGCTTTTGTCTACCCCCTTTGGCTCCTAGCCCTGGTGTCTTGCCTTGAACGTCACTCCCGCGTATCCTACTAACACTCGCTTTCTTCCTCGTAGAGCTCCCTGGCCTGATCAGCAAGATCTGCTCCGCCGTCTCCGCTGAGGGTGGCTCCAGCGGCTCTACTGCTGCCGGCTCCTCTGCTGCCGCTAGCACTGCCGCTGCCAGCACCACTTCGGGCGCTGCCTCTTCCGCTGCTGCCAGCACTACTGCCGCTGCCAGCACCACTGCCGCTGCCAGCACTGAGGCTCCTGCCACCACCGCCGATGCCACCGCCTCCAACTCCAAACTGATTCCCCTCGTCAGCTACAGCGGAACTGCTTCCTCCGGCAGCGTTGGCACCACCAGTGTCCCTGCTGCCTCCACCACCGGTGCTGCCATTGTTGACTCCGGTGCCGAGCGCATTGGCGCCGCTGGTCTGGCTCTGGCTGCTGCCGTTGCCATCGCTCTGTAAATTGTTGTTGCTGCAGCCAACACATTCTTTTTTTCTTCCCTCAGCACGAGTGAATGGTTTTTTTCTTCTAACGGGGTGGACTTTTCTTTCTTCATGACGGACGGATTATAGGTGTATTCTCTTTTTATTGGTTGAGTCTCGTGATCTAACCTTGTCTGGCCTGCTCTTTGGATCGTCTTCAATGGCTAGCGCGCTTCTCATTTAATAGATGGAGGCTGCCTTTTTATTGCGGATTTCTGGAAGCGGCCACCGGTGGACAGGCCCTAAGGCTCTCCGGCGTTGCGAATTCGGGGTCACAGGAAAAACGTCTTAGTTAACCGGTTCAGCGCTAGTTTCTTTGCTTTTTTGAATAATGTTAATAGAGAGGAGAAAAGCTTCGGCGTGCCTCTTTTCGTAAATCAAAAAGAAAAAAACTTACAAAGTATCAGTATTGTGTGAATGTATGCTATGTGGTCTAAGGGTGGCCTGATGTTTCTCGTGGCCATATTGATTCTTGGTATTTCAACATGCACACCCTTCACTTGGCATGTAACCCTCCCTTTCCATCAAACACTTGTCTTTCTTCACCACACCATCAAATTTGCGGCAGGCCACTCCCCCCCCCCTTACTTTACCCCGAGGCTAATCTTACCTATCAGCTTTCAAAAAGGAACGTGACCGCTCCCTGTCGCATGCAGCCTCGTTTTGTTTTCCCCTTTGTTGACAGCACCCCTTCTGTTCAGCACGGTCCAAACACTCCAATAGCGGGCCCTTGGCCACCCTCGAAAAACGAAGATAGCTCATCTAGCTTGAGGAACCCGCTGGCATATTTCATGCCTTGTTGTCGGCGCCATTCCACCCATTCCCAGCTGTGTGGACTGCTCTCGCTGTCACCATCATTTTTCGGTGGCTCTACGTTGATGGCCTCCTCGCTCGGCACCTCCACCAGTTCATCTCTCTTCCAGCCACCAGGCCGCTCGGGTAGAATCCCAGATGCGTCCAGAAGCAATGATGGGTGTATCGTGAGCCGATCTAGCTTAAACACGTACTTGCTCACGGCTGTAGCATAGATCCTTTTCTCCCAGCCTGCGGCCGGCTCTTTCTTGCCCTTGACCTTGCCGCTCTTGGGGTCCAGGTATTCAGATGGCCGGCCTAGGCCTGCAGGCACAAAGTGCGTCAGCATGTAAAGCCACTTGCGATCCCAGCTTAGAATGCGTGTCCACACTTCGTACTTCTGGCCCGGTGGGATCTCACGATGCCAACTGCAGTGCGCTGCACCAAGCATGATGCCAAACGTGCCCGTGGCTGGTGCTCCCGTGGCGCTGTTGATGACGATTTTAGTTTGCGCATTGTTGGCTAGGGCCACCATGCCGTCCTTGACTAGGTATGACACCAGATGACTGCGGCTGACGTCGAGGTCGGAGTAGTAGGTAGAGTTTGACTTGTGAAGGTTGTAGTCAATCTCTAAAAGTGGCACGCGCGATGGTGAGATTATTGGGGCGTAAAGCATGCGGGGTGTGCAGGGGGGCACAGAGCGAGCCCACGAATGCATGATGATGCCTTTCCAGACGCGGTACTAGGAGTGTTGTTAGCAGCAGCCAATAGTTGGGGGCTTGTCGTTCACAGCGACGTTTGCCACCATTGTGCTACTTACTGTCCACATGAGCGGCAGGTTCTTCCAGTTCATCAACCCAAACCCCAACAAAGTCATGCGTGACCATTTTCCGGGCCCAAGAAAGAAGTGGCGGATCAGGGACACCCAATTGATGGTCCAGGCGGCATACCCAACACCGGCAACAACAACCGGCAGAATCAGGCGTGCTGCCTTGATAACCAGGGCAATGCCATTAACGGCCTGTGTTTTCTGCTGCCGAGATGGCGTGGGCTTGTCTGCAGCCATGATGAACTTGTAGATGTCGATACGTCGATACTTCGGTTTATGGGGTGCTTGTTCTAATTCTGTGCTGCACACGTGGCCATGGAACTCTCTCGATTATTTTGAACCAGCAGCAACGGCTGAAGCAGTAGAAGAATAAAGAGAGTCTAGGAAAGACTGTGGGGAGAAATCTTGCTGAGAACCAGCCAGGTGCTGTCTGTCCCCTTGAAGCTCAGCCCAGGTCGCAGGGAACCTCGGCTCGTTCATAGCTGTGTATGATTTACCGAGGATATTCCGACAAGCATTAGAGCCCAACAAAATTAACACAACTGCGGGTGGCTGAGTTAGAAGTGGTGGAATTGAAGACGGTGGCATATAAGTTTATTCTGCTTCAAGGGTTGTCTAGGCCTAGCTGCTGGTCTTATTTCTAGGAGCGGTGATGTAAACGTGCCATGGAAAGAATTTTGCTGTTTTGTTGGGTGTTAGATACCAACGACATCAAGTAGACCAACAAAATACGAAAATGAGTTGGCTTTTAGTGATAACTAGTTGGGCAATATCATTTCCGCCCAAACCCCGTTTTAGTCCCTGTTCCCGTTGCCGCTTCCATCTCCGCCTTATTTCCCTCTGCCCTTTCCGTTAGTACCTCATCAGGGCTGCCATGAGTACTTCTGGCATGTGTAGTCGCATTAGAGCCTGGACCTTGCTGTAGTTCTTGGTGACTCTCGGGCTCTCTACTAATAGGCGCTTACCACTTTCGTGTCAAGCCTCTCCTACTTCATGATTGGGGATGCTCGCTCTGCCATGGAAGCACGAGGTAGCCTCAGGCTTCCCTATCATTTGTGAAGCGAAGCACTGGGAGATGGAGTGCGATTATAGCTAGAGCTTACAATATCCACCATACCTCATTCGTGTATCACCCTGCATGCCGTAAAAGCATGTATAAGCAATCTTTTGACTCTTGTTTGAAATATCCATCAAGATACACATGGCTATCGATGTCTGCAAAGTCTGAGCATTGGGAAGCTACATCTACGCATGTGTGAGCATGTACTCTAATGCCCGGTTAATGCCTGGATCACACGACAAACCTGCACTTGAATGGGTCTTTAGTTGAACAGGAACTTTAAGATAGGTAATATAATAGTAGCGCAAGATCAAATGTATGTAAACACTTCGTTGTCCAAGGTAGGTTAAACAACGACCTAGAGCTATCAGACATGGCGGTTTTGCTACTAAACGGGTCATAAATCCTGCTTGGTGTAAGACACGGCCGCTTACTCTGCTATTACGGCCGCATCATCTTTGCCAACAGACGTCTCATCCTTTGGAACAGAGTAAGCACGGGCAGAGACAGCTAGCTAGGCTAGAGAGCGCCTGCACTGATTGTTGCTCTCCAAGCTGATATAAATACAATGAAGTTTTCCATAGCTTGCTCACTAGATGCCATGTCGCTACACCTCCATACCACACTTATCCCTGTATCTTCTGCTATGTCCTTGTCCGGAAAAGTTGTCCTCATCACAGGCGCTGCCAAGAATCTCGGCGCTGAGATTGCCCGCTCTCTGGCCCTGCTCGGCCCTTCTCTGGCCCTGCATTATAACTCCGAGGCATCGAAGGAGGCGGCTGACGCTTTAACCAAAGAGCTGGTGGCGGCTAACCCAGAAAACAAGGTAAAGTTCTATACCGGAGACTTGCGCACTGCGGGTGCTGTCGAGAAGCTTTTCAAAGATGTTCTGCAGGACTTCAAAAGGATTGATATCGTGGTGAATACGGTAGGCAAGGTGTTGAAGAAGAGCATAACAGAGATTAGCGAAGAGGAGTACGATGATATGTTTGCGTAAGTGATTTGATCCGTAGGGACAATATCCTAGATGGTGGCATGGCTGACAAACTGCTTCGAACAGGATCAACTCCAAGGCTGCCTTCTTTATCCTCAAAGAAGCTGCGAAGCACGTTAGTCAGGGGGGCAAAATCATCACTATTGTAACGTCCTTGCTAGCAGCATTCACCGGGATGTACACATCGTATGCTGGGTCCAAGGCTCCTGTGGAACACTTCACACGAGGGGTATCAAAGGAGTTGCAAGGCCGGCGCATCAGCGTGAACGCCATCGCGCCCGGACCGATGGACACGCGTAAGTAACAACTAGCGCCATCATCGTGTGTTGCAACAGAGCGAATATTGACACATAGCAGCCTTTTTCTATCCACAGGAAGAAGCCGGAGCTGTCGAGTTCCACAAAAGTCAGGCCATGGAAGGCCGACTGACAGACGTCGCAGATATTGCACCAATTGTTCGGTTTTTAGTAACAGAAGGCCAATGGATCACGGGACAAACCATCTTTGCAAACGGGGGCTATACAACTCGTTAATGGGAGAGGGTATGCATGCCGCACTCGACATGGCCAAGAAACAATTAACGGTTCCCTTAGTACATAACGAGAGATTAGGTGCCTGAGATCGGCCCTGCCTGCAGCGCGTGCAGGGAATGCAGCAATGAAATGAATCCCGTACATCTTGTATTTGGTCCCTGAAACTCAGGATTACATACTTATTCTTCTTCCTCCTTTTCCTCCTCTGTGTCTGCCTTCCCATCATTTGCATCGACATCTTTGTGCTTCTTGACTTTGGAAGGAGAGGTGGCACATGATTCATGGAGAGGCAGGGTTATGCCTTTGCTGAGCAGGACGTTGTTGATCTTGGGAATAGTGGCCATAAGGGTGCGGTATTGCTCAAGATTAAGAGAAATGCCCTGGAGAAAAGTAAATGAGCTTGTTATCCAACCCGGCATGATCCAACTTAGCTTACCTTTTTACCGGGTAGCTCAACACCATCTTTATCGTAGTACTCGCGAATGTTGACGTAGGTGGCGCCCTTGAACTCGGATAGAGTGATTTTACGTTTTTCTGAAAGCTATAAAAAGATAGGCTAGTTAGTAGCTGACAAGGTAGGAGGGGGGAGGTGGGAAAATGGGAGAAGCAAGAAAATTGATTGAGTTGACGTACCGCCCATGATTCTTCATCGCCGGCTACCTCAGCATTGGGCTTGGTCTTTTTCTGGAAGCCGGAGCTACCTTCATCATCTGAGCCATCGACGCGGCTGACAGGCCGTTTGCGATCGCCTTTTTTGCTAACCCACTTGGGCATCTCGTCGTTATTAGTAGAATTGTAGTTGGAGTTGGTAGTTGAGTGCGAATGTCTGAGATGGCGTGTACGGATGAGCAAAGGCGAAGTAGACGTGGAGATGGAAAAAGTGCAAAGAGGAGCATGGGATGAGTAGCGGATGCTACAAGTGGAATACAGAAGACCAAGGCCAGGCTTCTTGGCTGTCTTAACCAGGGTGAGCAGATGCATGGGTTTAGAATAATGGTTATGCATCTTAGACCACATGGAAGTGCAGGTAAGACTGGCGACAAGACGCGTTAAGTGTGTCCCCACTTTTAAGGCTCTGTAACGCCTCGTCACGTGACTACACATTGGACAGCTCTCCCCATCTTCTTCTGGTAGGATGTAGATAACCCCCCAAAAAAAAAAGGGGACAAGCAGAGCTAGTCTTTATTGTCTAATTTTGTCAAAAACTTGCTACGTAGTTCCTATCTTCCTGCAGTCCTGCTATAAGTCTATCATGTAGTATTCATGTACTGCAAATAATCATCTACGAGTACACAAGTCCTAGGGCTTTTGATTGGCCGCCTTAGTCAGATGACTTCTTGCTGTGCTTTGTTTGACACCGCAACTACCCTCGTTCACTGTGGAGCTTGGACGTCTGTAGAGCCAGATTGGACGAATGTTCCTTCCTGGACAGATGTTCAAGCCAGGTATCTTCTTTTTTTCCTCTGAAAATCTCTTCTCTTTATAGCAAACAGCTTCACAGGCTTCTATATACATTCTTGTGCTTCTATTTCCTCAACTAAGCTTCTAAGCCCCCCTCCCTTCATACAAGAGACTTCTGCCTGGCCTCCTGGGCCCTTAACTTGAAACAGGCCCTGCAGCGCAACAAACTTAGCCTTTTGTGCTTTACATTGCGGCCTCTATGTACTCCATCTACCCTTTAGAGTGCAGCTCTGTTCTTTGCAGGCGGTAGCTTGTTTGTATGCTCGTGCTCCCCCTTGTTATGGCACTTTTCCTCCTATATTTGCGCCTCCTCCCCGCCATGAGGAACCAGAGACCTGCCTGCCCACTGCTAATTATAAAGATTGGAATATAGGACTCCCTGTCAAGGCTCCCCTGTCACCATCCCCTGCCACAGGTTTCTTCTATATCTCAGAGTGTTTTCTCCTCCAACTACTTGGCCGTTGTTTTCCATCTCCTGTTATTCTCCCCATCCAGCGGCAACCAACAGGCAGACTTAATTTTGTTTAGTATATATGCACCAATTCCCGCATCGAGACACTGTGTTTTGTAGCCTCCAACATTGGGTGCTTGACCAAAGACATACACACAATTCGGTGCTCATTTTCTCCGCAAGCTTCTCGTTCCTAGCACACCTGCGTGCCTAGGTTTTGGCTTGTCTGTGTTGCTTTGTCCCTTTTTTTATTGTTGAAACGCCCATCGTGGACAACTGCCGCCTCCATCGGAAAAAACACCCCCCACCTGCTCATGGTGGCTTAGCATGTGAATCGTCTTAACATCACCAACGTTTGTTTCCATCGCAGTACAACCAAGAATGGCCGACCCCGAGATCGAAGCCCCTCAGCAGGTGCCAATAGCTGTAGATTCACCGTCCCTGGGGACCTCTTCAGAGGCTCTACTGGACGAACAAGGCTCTCCTTCTACGACTACCCACAATCTCCCCGGAGATAAAGTAAAACGCCCCGAAACTGCCGCCCCGACAACACCCTCTTCCCAAAATCTAGACACAGAGGCTTCTTTGTCACTTGCCTCAAAATCAGAATCTTCAAAGTCGGACAAGCCCGTAGATGATATTGCTGCCACAAAAGCCGAGTTGATCGAAAAACTCACGCATTTCCTTGCAACTGCTTCTCCTACCACATTATCGGCCGTAGCAGTCGGCATCGCTGCTACAACCTACGTCATTCTTGGCCGCATTGGCCTAATACTAATTGGTGCCGTTGGTGGAATTGCCCTCTATGCCTCCTTTGAAACCCGTACTCCTCAACACTCCCGAAAAGTGCGGTCTGAAGTTGGCGCTGAGCTTCTCCAACGACTACTAGATGCCGGGCCTACATCTGCCACCATACGCAAGGACTCACAGCTCGATGAGACAGCCATTATTAGCACCCTCGATGACTTTTCTCCCCAAACCCGCGAAGCCTTAAACGCGCTAATTGATGCTGCTATCCGTGATTATGTTAAATCATGGTACACACCGGTCGTCCCTAGCGACCGATCTTTCTCTTTGGCCTGTCGCCGTGCCTTGACCAACTACATAATTTCCATATCAAATCATCTGTCGCGCAAACGCCCCGCCGATGTCTTCCTCGACTTTGTTACCAACTCAGTCTCCATGATAGTGGTCTTCATCTCAGAGCTGTCCGCTGCCTTTGCTGAAATCCCATCAGATTCCAAAATCTCAGCGGCGGATGTCGTCTATGGCTACCTGGCCGAGAACCCGGATAGCAACCTAGCCAATTTGCTCAACCAAAAACAACAGACTGCGAGACTCAAGACAATTGCTGAGGATCTTCTGACATATGTGGACAAGCCAATTTTTGAGTGTGACCCAACCCGCATTTTCCTACGTGAAATTCTGGCTAGTGTTATCCTTGAAAAAACGCTACTTTCGTGCTCCCGCCCAGAATGGATCAACAGCTGGATCGTGTCCCTCTTAGAAGCTGGCGAGCCAGACTTCAGTCAAGCCATTGATGTCGGTATGCAGGCTAAGCCTGATGCTGGCAGGCGGGCTGCCTCTGTTGATGCCGACAACTCTTCTGAAACTACAAGCGCTAGGGCAAGTCTGGATAAGGACCGTCGCCATGCTATGGCTCATAAGAAGAAGCTTAGTAAGGCCGATGAAGAAATGGAAGAAGCCATCCAAGAAATGCGCCGAATGAATCAAATGATTGCCAACGAGCAAGCTATCCGCTCCCAGAGCTTCGAGCTTCCTGGAACGCCTAAACATGGCTCTGAGCCTGGTGTTACTTGTCCCAGCGATGGTGACCCGACATCTGACCATAACAAAGCCTATTCCTTGGTCGATACGGATTCTACGCCTGGCGAGATTGTCAGGACGCCTACAACCCCGGCGTCTCCGGAGCCTTCAGCCTCCAATGCAGTAATCACTGAAGAAGTACCAGTCTCGGTGGCTGGTGGTAATGAACAGGCTTTTGTCAATTTCGATCAAATTATACCCACCATGAAGGATTTGACAGATGAGGAAGTCAGTAAAAAAGTGCCTCTCAGTTTGCACAATGCTACTATCAATGTTCATGATGACGACACAGATAACACCTGGAAAATCTTGGGAAAACCAAACTGGGAGTATCTTGTACAGGTCGAGCCAGCCTCGCCTCATAACCCTGGCTGGATGGTTGTACGGCGGTACAGCGATTTCGAGTCTTTGCATGAAATCCTACGGCGCATTGCCACCGTCTCTGGCGCTTCCTCCTTTGTTGAACAGCACGCTATTCTTCCGTCCTGGAAAGACCACACGCGGCAAACTCTACGAACCGAACTCGAGCGGTATTTGCGGGACTCTTGCTGGTATCAACCACTGGCTGAAAGTGAGGGTATGAAGCGGTTCCTTGACAAAGACCAAGGCATGCCCAAGGTGCCGGAAAAATCATTGTTTGGGTGGAACGCTGTGGGCGGTATGCTGGATGCTGTTGCGGATGCCCCCAAGGGCGCCTTACAAGGCAGCAAGGCGGTTGTTGGAGGCTTGTTTGGATCTATTGGAAACCTAGGCAAGCGTCAAACACAAGCAGCCACACCTAGCCCCGAGCCTCCTATACATGACCCCATTCCCTCACCAGCCTTCTCACCACCTGCTGCTGTGGACAATAGGTCGCGTATAAGCTTAACATTATCCCCTACCGGTACTCCAGGCCGTCCCGAGTTTCCCTCGCCTGGTATGTCTCTTGCCCGTGCTAGTCTTGACAGCACGCGCTCCTCAATTATTTCTGTACAACCCGGCAAGATTGCGCCCATGGAACGCCGACCCAGCCACCAGTCGGTAGCCATGTCTCCACCGCCAATTCCTGACGAAAACGACGCAGCTCGTAGGTCGCACTTTGACCGCTGGGAGAAAGTCTCAAACAGTGGGCGTATCGGGGGCAGCCGCGAACACAGCAGAGCCAGCAGTCTCGCCGCCTTGAGACCCCCAAGGTCACCCTCTGCTTCTAGTTTAGAACACTTAAAGCTACCGCCTCCCCCTGATCAGATGACGGAGGACGCCGAGGACATTCACCTTGGCTTGAATAAGGGAGATCCGACTAGTCCGTTAGTACCATCACCACTAGGACGTACGGCTAGCTCGTCTAGCATAGCCAAGACACATGGCAAAACATCTTCAGTGCCTCTAGTGCTGCCCACAAAGCCTTGGAAGTCTGGG
Organism: Ceratocystis ficicola; assembly: GCA_038407015.1. Classification (NCBI taxonomy): domain Eukaryota; kingdom Fungi; phylum Ascomycota; class Sordariomycetes; order Microascales; family Ceratocystidaceae; genus Ceratocystis; species Ceratocystis ficicola. The sequence continues at coordinate 25,300 of JAZBQP010000007.1, read as the reverse complement.
TCTAACAAAACCGCAGCTCACACGCCTTTGAACCAGTCAGAGACCCGTGTTGCGGTGGAGCTCGTCTTTGCCGTGTTTAACGAGTTGTATACACTTTCGTCCGCCTGGAACTTCCGCCGCACTCTTCTGGCTGCCGCCAAATCGTTCCTCTTGCGACCAAACAACCCGTCGTTGATTGCGATCCAAGAAATGATGCAGACCTCTGTGCTCGACAACAACTCTTCTGACGCGGGAATCGCAGCCCACATTATCAAGCTGCGCGAAAATGCAATTCCCACAGCCGAGGAAGCGATGTCTGCAGCTGGCGAAATGACAGACGAGGAAAAGGAGAAGCTTCGAGCTAAAGCTAGACGCTTGCTGATTCAGAGTGGTGTTCCTGGGGCGCTAAAAGGAGTCATGGGCCAGGGGGCTACAAGCGATGCTATGGGTCGTTTGTTTGACTGCCTGCAGATGGAGGAGGTAGCTCGAGGTTTGTTTTTTGGAATTTTGCTACAAGTGGTCCGCATCCTGACGCACTAGAAAGCGGAGGCGTGAGGAGTGGTAATCATGAACGCAGTGACAAGAGCCTTCTGTGTTGGTTTCTGGTCTGCGTTTACGTCTGCCCTCCTATTTCCTTTTTTTCCAGTACCTCGGCCATGGAGGCTTCTAGTACTATGTTACCTACGACAGTTTTGGACAGTTAATACGTTGATATGTATAGTATAATTAATGCCTGGCACATAGTCGGCAAGACCTAATTTCACCCTTATAATTATGAATTTGTCGAAATGCCTCGCACATAGCCTACAGCGTTGTTTTAGCTTCATTACCACAAGTGATGCTATGCTGCATGGCCAACAGGTGATAAACCCTAACTAGCTCGTCTCTGACCAATTGTCAACTGAACTATGGATACACCCCGCATCATCAGCGCTCACATGGTACGCCCTTCGAGATACGCCTTCGAATATTGTTACTTATTAGTGCTGCCACTGTCGCACACTGCATTTTACGCTACAGACTCCCATCTCCTTATGTCCTCGTAATGCGCTCGGCCTTGCGCAAACTCAAACTCTTCACAACGTCGATTTCCCGCCCGATAACGCCACGAGCCTTCCCATCTCCCTTTCTCGCCCAGATCCGCAACATGTCTGTCCTTCGTAAGCCTGTCACCATTGCCTGTGTGCAGCTTGCTTCCGGCGCCGACAAGTCGGCTAACCTAGCCCATGCGCGCAAAAAGGTGCTGGAGGCCGCGGCTGCAGGAGCTGGCATTGTAGTGCTCCCCGAGTGCTTCAACTCGCCATACGGCACGTCCTTCTTCCCACAATATGCCGAGGTCCTAACACCATCGCCGCCACCGGCTGAGAGTGCACCCTCGTTTGCTGCACTCTCGGATATGGCACGGGACGCAGGCGTTTTCCTGGTCGGTGGGTCAATTCCCGAACGCGATGCGACGTCGGAAAAGCTATACAACACATGCCTGGTGTTTGACCCGGCCGGTAAGCTTCTGGCCACACACCGCAAGGTCCACCTGTTTGATATCGACATCCCCGGCAAGATCACATTCCGCGAGAGCGAAGTGCTGACCGGCGGTGCGGCCGCAACGGTGGTCGACTTCCCGCCGTACGGCCGCGTCAGTATTGCTATCTGCTACGATATTCGATTCCCAGAGCTGGCGGCCATCGCGGCTCGCAATGAGTGCTTTGCCTTCATCGTGCCTGGGGCCTTCAACATGACCACGGGCCCAATGCACTGGCGGCTGCTGGCGCAGGCTCGCGCAGTCGACAACCAGATGTACACCGTGCTGTGCAGCCCGGCACGCGATACTAGCGCTGGGTACCATGCCTGGGGCCATAGTCTAGTAGTGGACCCCATGGCGGCGGTGATGACAGAAGCGGAAGCAGAAGAAACAATTGTCAAGGCAGACCTAACGCCAGAGACATTGGATGGTGCCAGAAACGGGATCCCAGTTAGTACACAGCGGCGGTTTGATGTGTATGTGGATGTGTCACAGGAAGCCAAGGTTGTAGTTTCGTAGAGCATAGAGTCGAGATGGAGACTACGTGGTATAGCTACCAATAGATTCTTAGGGGGTAAATAGAGACAATAGGCAATTATTGACAAACAGGCGGAGATACAAAGGGATTTAATATCGTTGAATTATGTTGTAACTAAGCAGTCCACTTAACGGACTTTCTATGATATGGCTGGGCTTAGATCATGTGCGCATAACAATGGGCAATGTCTTGCCTCTGAGTTTCTATTGCTTTATATTCTTATTTTTTTACCCTTTATTGCAGGCTTGACTTGACGTTGCCTTGCAGTATTTTTTGGCGGAAATGTCGAACCCTTACTCCAGAGCCTTCTGGGCGAACTTGGGCAGAACAAAGGCAGACTCATGCACCTCGGCGCTGTAGTAGCGGCAGAGCTTGTCCTCCTCCTCGCGCGACCACTTGCGCACGGGAACCTTGAGGTTGGCGTTGGGGTCCTTGGAGCAGACCATGAAGCCGATCTGGCCAGAGGGGTAAGAAGGAATGGTGGTAAAGGCATACTCGGCGATGGGGAAGATAGACTTGCAGTCCTTCTTGAGCTGGGTGATCAGAGGCAGATGAAGCCACAGGGACTCGGCTGCGGGTGGAGGAGATAGGTTAGCATGCGAGCTCGTGCAATTAGATGGATGAAATGAATGGGCAGACATGTGCCACGCCAAAAGGGCACCCGGTACTCACCCTGGGTAGTAATAACACCGCCCTCACGCAGAGCGTCGTGCAGCAGCTGAAAGTAGGGCTTCTGGAACAGGGCCTCAGCAGGACCCTCGGGGTCAGAAGAGTCGGTGATGATGACATCAAAGGTGTTCTTGAAGTCATCCAGGAACTTGAAACCGTCGCCAACGTGGACGCGGGACTTGGGGTGCTCCAGACCAACAGCCATGTCAGGCAGGAACTGCTTAGACAGGCGGATGACGGCCTCGTCAATATCGCACAGGATAGCCTCCTCAACGCACTCGTGCTTGACAACCTCACGCAGGACACCACCATCACCACCGCCAATGACCAGGACCTTCTTGGGGTTAGGGTGCGAGTTGAGGGCCAGGTGGCAGATCATCTCCTGGTAGGAGAACTCGTCGCGCTCGCAGCACTGCAGAACGTTGTCAAGGACAAGCATCTTGCCATGGTCGGTGGACTCGAAGAACATGACGTCCTGGTACTTGGACTTTTCCATGTGGAGGATCTTCTTTACGCGGTAGATGTTAGCCTCGCCGGGCCACATGTCAGAGATTTCACGGAACCAGCCATCTAGAGAGAAGAGGCAATGGTTAGCACAAGTTGAACTACGAGGTCAATGGGGAAGAGGCGAGGAGAAGGCATTAAAAGGCAGCGAGACATCATAGGCCAGACTGGTGCCAATTCCTATGACGTCGATGTACAGAGACAGCCCGCTGTCATTCCGTCTCGATGGCTACTCTCCCTTTTCTCTCGACTCATTGTCACTGCTGCCATCCAATGCATATGCAAGGAGGAGAGAGGGGGAGGGGGGGGGGGGGGGGGGGGGGGGGAGGAATTGCACAAAAGGAAACTCACCCTGGATGGTGGGGTGGGACAGCTCATCGGCGCTCATTGTTGCAGATTGTTGTGAAGAGGAAAGTGGCGACTGGTAAAGACAGAAAAAGTCAATATGACAGAGGAGAAAGAAGTAGGGGAAGAAAAAGAAGGAAGAAGATCGTGAAGAGAGCAAGTAAATAAAAAAAAATAAAAAATAAAAAATAAATGCAACGGCGGTCAGCGATTGGCTAGAAAGGGACTCTATCCTCTCTAGGCGACGGGCCAAGGCGGACGTTTTATAGAGGGAAAGCAGGCGCAAAAAACCACAAAAATTCAGAAGAAAAACCCCAGAAAAACATGCATTAAAAGACTCACCTTGCCTCGGTTTCCCGTCACCGTCGAGTGCAAATTCAATGCTGAAATGCCCTGTAAATTCAGCACTTTATTTGAGGCCCGCCGAAGCACAATTTTTCTCACCGTGCTCTGCCCCAGAAGGGAAAGCGCCGTCGAGGCCGTAGGCCAGGTGAGTACCCGGTACACGGCTTTAGTGCCGACTGCCATATCAAAGCCAGGTAGCAGCTACTTGGAAGCCCAGTTTTCCCTGCTAAAAGTGGGGTTCTTTGCTTCTCTTCTAGCGCGCACTGCTCTTTTGCTGGTGTCCTCAATAGAAAAGAGCTGGATAAGAGGACGGACGGATGCCGATGTGAAAGAGAAGGGTAAAAAAGCCCTCGCAAATTTATTGCCTTGTCCGGCTGCCTGACCCGGCCCTTTTCTGGCAGCTCGCTTGTCACCATGTTGTGCAGATAACAAGGACGTTTTTCCAGAAGAAGCAAAAGAAAAAAATCATGTGTTTACCCGCGGTTTCTCCGATTGGTAGGCAAGTGGGATGGCAATCTGGAAATCTTGTGCAAATATTAGGGTTTTTGTGTTTCAACCCTTTCAAACCCTTACGCCCACAGTCTTGGATTTCTAGACTTTGACAATCTCTTCTTCTCCTTTTCCCTTTTGCGTCTATGTTTCCGACCCAGAATGCAGGGGATTGCTACCGCTACCAAGACCATGTCTAAAACTCTTTCATATTAGCCTGCGCAGTCATCTCCAAATGACTTATAGCAAGCCAAAGCGGATTGGCCTCGCTCAGTGTAACGGGCCGCAAAACAAAGAACGAAAAGTCGTACGTACTCCTGAAACATTGCAGACAGTACTTAAATTGCTGGCCTGCTGGGATTGGGGCCGGGGGAGAGGAGGAAAGGGCCATCGAGAGCAAGCGAGAAGTGGCTGAAAAAGAAAACACCAGGCAACGGTAAATTCAGGTGGTGCTCTATGTCTACCTATGGTTTGGGCTAGATGGTAGCTAGCAGCGGCTGACTTGGCACTAAAACACAGGGAACTAGGAAACATAAACGGGCGATCGATCAGGCTAGCTACAGCCGGTGAGAACAAAGCCTGCGTTTGTCTTGTGATAATGCAACATTCTTGCTCACACATGCAATAGCCTAGCATGCATCGCTACGTAAAGTTGCATTTTGCTGTAAGGCAGGCAGCATACCGAGGCCATGGCGGCAAAAGAAGGAGGCGTCTTCGCTCCGCACCAGAAAACGGGATGTGAAAGGACAAGACAGCTCTCTCTCTTCCTCTCCCTATCTTCTCCTCCGATCGCCCATCCTGGTATGGCCACGCAAATCCTGCTATGAGCTTATCGACCCCAATAGCCGAAGCTGGGATAGCAAGGAAAGGAAGCCACCCGCAAGCAAGCACAAGCAAGCTTGACAGCGTGCTCAGACCAGGCCCTTGTCCAGGCTCAAGTTCAATTTAACCACGAACGACAGGAACGGGAGACCATAGGCAAGTTATGCAAGTGCGTGTGCAGAGACACAGCTGTTAGTACGGGCTTACATATAGCTACATGCAAGTAAACACACCGAAATGCAACCTTTCTAACGCACGCATGCAACAGAGCAGCACATGTCCACCCATTAGAACACTAACATGTACGTACATGCGTCGAGGTGAGTCTAGACGGCGCAATTCGTGCATAGACGGACACATACGCAGCGTTAGCAAATACGATGCCATCCAGGTTTAGATTGAGGTTGAGGAAGGGCTAGCACAGTAGGGCAAACGAGTGCAGCTTGTTTGCCTATGCACCCTGCAGAAATTACATGTCCAACGCAGCGCGCTCTCTATCGTCCTCTTCTCTCCATTTCTGGTTTGCCCCTTTTAAGGGCGCTCGGCTGAAAGTATATTGACCCAAGTTATACCTGGTTTTAAGCTTGAACCTTGCTTGCGCCGCCTTTCCCCAAGAAAAAGAGACAGACAGATCATATTGCTTCGCGATCAGACAAACCAAAGGCTGTTCTTATTTTTTGTCTGACTCGGGACAAGAGGCGGCAATAACTGTCTCTGGCCCTCCTGGTTTAGCCTCTCAGATTGTCAGTAGCACAACGGGAGAGAGTCAAGGGAGACAAGAGACAGAGAAGAAGAGAGGACCAAGGATCCCTGCTTTCATTCCCTGTCGTTTCTCGTGTATGAACGAGTGAAGCTTGAGAAAAACCAAAAGGGCAATCTAAGGCTGAAGTTGAAGAGAAGAGCCAGCTGGGATATGTGTCTATGGCCAAGGCGGGATTAATAAAAGAATAAAATGTCCCGTCCACACAAACACAACCACACACAAACATGGAACTTGGATCGAAATCCCCTTTAAACCTAATGGGCCACTGTGAACATCACAGGGCCAGAAAATCTAGCTAAAGGCTTATTCCTTTCTTACTTCCTTTTATTCCTTTTCTGCAGTGAGCCGTTTCCTACGAGAGCCTACGTTAGTCCAAGTCTCTCCCTCTTGCTGCTCGCTTCTATCTGTCTCTTTCTCCTCCTGTTATAGTGTCTTTCATCTCTCGGCCTCTCTTTAATTCCTCGTTCCTCCTCCTTTTTCTCTTCCTCTCTTTCGCTCGTATTAATTTCTCTCCTTTGGCTGTCTCGTCCAGCCGGATCTCTGTAAAATCTCACCAACTGAACCATACCTACTCGGGCCATTTCTTCTCTTTCACCTTGCTCTAGTTTGACTTTGCCACCCTTCAATATTCTCATCTGCTGACGTTGTTCTCTTGTGCTTCTTTTTTCTTTCCATTCCCTGCTTATGCGAAAAGTCCACTACCTGCTACCCATATTGTATCCATTTAACAACTTGGTCCTAGGCTTTCTATACGGCCGGCTCTGTTTACTAAGACCAAGTCTCACGCTCTATTTATTCTTTGTTTCCCTTTTTCCTTTCCTTTTCCTCCTTTCTTTGCTATCTTATATTATTGCTTGTTATCTTCTAGGCCACTTGCTGGCTGCTCCGTTAAAACGTCACACTCTGGAGATCGTGGCTGTACTATCGTGCGCATCATCTTGTTCCTTTGATTTTCTTTTTCCCTCCGGCTTTCTAGAAGATGCCCTTCATGTGCTTTGGCAGTCGAAAAGTCGAGGATGGCGAGCTGGCCCACTCACGCCACATTGACCGGCTAATTCGAGCCGACGAGAAAAAGATGCGCAAAGAAATAAAGCTTCTATTGCTAGGTGGGTTTCTTTAAAACTTGCAGTTAGCTAGAGCCGGAATGCTAACAACCTCCTATCTCCTCTCAATAGGTGCCGGAGAGTCTGGCAAATCCACAGTCCTTAAGCAGATGAAGCTCATATATGCCCAGGGCTTCAGCAAAAATGAAAAGCTCGAGTGGAAGCCCGTCATCTTCAACAACATCATCCATTCCTATCGCCTCATATACTATGTTATGAGAGAGCTGTCGATTCCGTTTCAGTATACGGAGAATGAAGTACGTACGGCCAAGCCAGGCCCGTGTGCACATATAGTCACTACACGATGGTGGCCCGTTCTCAATGCGCTGTGCACGCCCTGTTCATCTTCTTAATACATCTACTAACCATTCCCGCAGAAAAACATGGCCGTCGTTCTTGTCGACTACGAGGCTGGCTCCCATGACGCCTTTCCCCCAGAATATCTCAATCCTATCAAGGAGCTGTGGAAAGACGACGGTGTGCGCCAAGCAATGGCTCGAGGCAACGAATTTGCCTTGCATGACAACCTGGTATAGTGAGTATATCCGCCCTGCAGAAGCAAGTAATATCAAGGGCCTATTCCTGATCGCAGTCTTCCTCTAACCTGCTCTCTGCCTTCACAGCTTCCTAGATGACATCGACCGTCTTTGGTCCCCCGACTTCGTCCCCAATGACCAGGACCTCTTGCGTGCCCGGCTGCGCACTACGGGCATCACCGAGACAATATTTGACCTCGGCCAGCTCACCTACCGCATGTTTGATGTAGGTGGACAACGGTCCGAGCGGAAGAAGTGGATTCACTGCTTCGAGAACGTCAGTTGCTTGCTTTTTCTGGTGGCTATTAGTGGATATGACCAATGCCTGGTTGAAGATAAGGAGGGTGTAAGTTCTTCTAGGGCTTCTAAGTTAAAGAAGACCCTAACTAACCCCAAAGCGTCGCCACCACCATGCTAACGCCTTTTTTCCAGAACCAAATAAACGAAGCTCTTATGCTCTGGGAGTCAGTAGCGAACTCGCATTGGTTCTCCAAAAGCGCACTTATTCTCTTTCTCAACAAGATGGACCTATTCCGCGACAAGCTGGCTGTCAGCCCATTACACGAGCACGGATTCGCCGATTATACAGGCCCCCCTGAAGATTGGCGCCAGGCTAGCAAGTACTTCCTAGACAAGTTCAAGGCTCTGAACCGAAATCCCAACAAGGAGATCTATGGGCACTTTACGAATGCCACAGACACAAATCTGCTGAAGATTACCATGACGTCAGTGCAGGACATGATTATTCAACGGAATCTGAAAGATCTTATATTGTAAGAGAATGGGATGGGAGAAGAGGCGCCGTGCTCTCTGGACGAGAGAATACGATATGGCGGGGGAGAAGAGAAGAGGGCAGTCGATGCTGCCCCGGCGTTGTATATATCACCTGGTCATGACTGTCGTTTTGCTTGTTTCTTTTGTTGGTATGTTTCTCAGCATTCTTTCCCATCTGCATTTTGTTGCTTCCATGGTTTTCGTTTTGCCTTACCTGTTGATGCGCGTTGCCTGTTGCTAGTTTTTGGCTTTCATGCCTTTCTTTTGTATTCAACGATACCAATAGCTCATAGCAATGCGCCGCCTTTCATACAAAATATGCAGGGAGAAGTGAAAACGGCTGGTTGATTCTGGCTTGTCTTCCTCGACGCTTCTCCGTCCCGTTGTGATGCCTAGACTGCTCGTGTGCTGTTGCTGCCATGCTGTCCCTGGTGAAATTCTCTCTTGGTTGGATGAGGCTGTTTTTGTCCGTCGTGCGAATCGGCATCTTAACCAAGACGTACACCCATAATCAATACCGCTATCAGGTTTTTAACGCCATGTAATAATAATAAACCATCTCGGCAATCCATGTCAAGCCCTCTCCGCTTCGACGTGAACATGCATCTCTTATCTTGAGCAGTTGCCTGGTAGAGCCCATGACCGCACCTGTTCTTTCCCCAACTGGCGATATTTTTTTTGTGCGTTGTGCCCTAAGGCGCCACAGAAAAAAAAAACCACTCGCGAGGTTGTTGCCATAGAAAAGGCTGTCTTTATTCTGCTCATTTTCATTATCGTCATGCTTGGCCATGGCTCCACAAAGCTGTGATTGAGTCTCCCTATAAAGCCTCGATACCAAGTCTAGAGGCCAGAGTTTGTTCCTACTTCTCTCGTTCTTTGATTATCTTGTCTAAATGCCCAACTTCTAGGACACTGTCAACCTGACTGCGCTCTTGCTTGCTGCCCTTTTGACCTCTATATTACTACCTTAGCTGGTATCCATTCTTGACCGGGCTCCAACTCTCCCTTGATAGGCTTGATTGTTGCTATGGGAAAGCTTAAGAAACGTCCACCCACGTGCGTCTCTGACTCATGGCCTGATGCTTTCCACCGATCCCGACCTTCAAACGTTAACTTCCTCTCCATTCACACTGTGCCGGAACATGAGCGTTTTCAGTCCGCCTGTGACGGTCTCGTGCCTGGCCGGCAATTTGGCCCACTGTTCAAAATACTCGGACCCCGGACCCGGCCAGACCAGAGCGACTCGGGAATTCTCGCGGCAACCAACCCATCCATGTACCGCGTTCACAACGATCTGTTAAATAGGCGCCGGGCCCAGAGACTAGGGCATATGGCCATTGACTTTTTTCTCCCAAGACGAATTTGGTCAGACTCTGAGACACCGGCTACGAATAACTTTTATGTTGATCCAGTAAACGATGTGTTCTTCTTTCAAATATGCGCGTTTGAAAGCGAGATAGGAGCCGATGAGCTGCTGTCCAAGAACCAGCAAAAGAGCCAGGGCCAATCTCAACCGACTACAAAAGCAGACGACAGCCAACCAACAATTACCCATCAGTCTGGTTTTGCCGCCGCCACTACCACCAGTTCTAACGGTGCCAAAAGGGGCCAGCATCTCCCGTGCCAGCTCACCCTGCTCTCACCCTCGAGCAAGCCCAACACTCGACTAGATGATTTCTTTCTTTGCGCCATTTTTCCGCAATTTGCTGATGTTCACAAGGTCGCATTTCGCTACTCGGCCGCCCTGTGTGACCCATGGGCTTCACGCGATGTCATGCCTCGACACACAAGTTTGTTCTGGCTCCCTGGCCATTTTCCACTTCTGGAAACGGTGTACTTGGTAGACTTCAACATACGACCCCTCTGTAGCCGCTATAAAGACGGCCGTTTTATGACCAGAAAAAAAAGTCATCCAGTTGCTGTGGCTGATGGGCTTGAATTCTATGAAGTAAAACCAGAGGAGGCCGAGGAATGGCTAGTCCCTGACGACGGAGTTTTTCGGGCAACGGGCCTGTACAACTTGCTGCATCTGTACAAAGACCAGCTATTGACATGGGCTCGCAACCACCCTTTGCCCGGTGCTTGGCCGTTTGACCTGCCGCGGCCTTAGAAGGACTTGCGGCAGTACATTGATTTCAACCCATTCACGAGGCCCATTGATTTCCGTGTTCTAGCATGTGTCCCTGTAGACCAGGCCGCATACCAGAGAAATAAGGGCCTGTTTGAGACCGAAAGAGAATGCGACGACTCGCACCAGCACACTTGGTCCGACACTATACACAAACACCAGGATCTTCAGGATGTCCCAGCTAAAGATGTGTTGGGCCCAGAGCAGCAGGCTGTACTACTCACCGATACCACTACCGACGGGACAATACACACGCCTTTTAGTCTTACGTTTAGCATGAGTTCACGAGACGAACACCGGCCGCTCGTCAGACCAGATCCCCACGTGCTACCCCCAACTCCAACTACGGCAGAACTAGAAACTGAAGACAGGCTAGCAGCGCAGGGCGTGCTGAAGAGGGTGTGGCAGAGGGTGTCTCGGAGGAGGCCACCACAGGTCACAGCCAAACGTACGCGATCGGACCTTACGTCCCTATCAACAGAAGATAAGTGAAGTAGAAGAAGGCGGGGTGATGGGGAGGGGGGAGGAAAGGGTGGGCTACATGAGACGAAGCTTGCCATCCATCAGGCCATTTCCGCTCGCACTAACAACTGACAAGTGCTTTTTCTCTCATTTCATCTTGCTTGAGTTAATGGGCCCAAAAGAGAAGAGAAACGGACATTGGCCTCTTTTTTTGCCCTGTTCTCCTTTGCTTGCTCACCCATCAATGATTTTATTGTTGATTTCTAAGCGAGAATGTGTGTCTAGCCCGTCTCACCTGTGCAGCCATACAACCAAGAAAACTAGGCTACGTGATTTCGCGTCCAGGTCTTCAGCTTAGTAATGTTCTGTATAGCCCCCAATCCCTTCACTATCCTTTATTACAAACATGGTGGGTTTTTTTTTTTCATTTTCCTTCCTTTAGCAAGTCCTGTTCCGTGCATCTTGTGTTGCTCACTTCCCGCTTCTCTTGGGAAATGACGAGAAGAAAGAGCAGGATGAATTGGATGACCAATCACAGGAAAAGGTTTTTGGTGACCTTTTACCCGAGTTGCTTGCAAAACCCTGGCTTGACAATCACGCCTTATTAAGAGTGAGACAAGACGAGGGGTTCAAATGGTTGAACCTGCACATCATGTACATGCGCAATGAACGAAGCGAGGAGGATGTTTCCTTCCTTTTTTTTGTCCTTTTTTTTGTCCTTTTCTTGTCCTGCGTTCCCCGTCCCCCAACTCGACGGTATTTTTACTCTTTTTTGTTGTCATTTGCACCTATCTCGAGGCAAGAGAGACGGAAAGGAAAAGAGGGTGGGAATCCAAGCGGGACCCTGGAGGGATCTAGGCTTTAGTGCACGGGGAAAGAAGAGGCCAAACTTGAGGAGGAAGACGAAAACAAAAGAATAGGACTGAAAGAAAGACTGAATCAATCCGGGCTTCTTCTGCTCCGCTTCTACTTCCTTAGTTCTTGCCTTGGTACGCAAACCATCACATCACATCACGTCACGCCTTGTTGGTTGACGTTTGACACTGACCCCACGGCTTTGCCCGAGGAGGAGCGCAGATGCATTATTGTCTCGACAGGTGGGGAGAGTTTTTGGTATAAGCGTGAGAGAAATTGGTAGAGCGAAAGAATGCTTTGTAAGTTCCTCATGCTATTGGCAGGATATGGCGTTCAAGGTGGGCTCCCCACGTTCTTGCGTCATCCAGCCAAAGCCCAGCTTGTTAGTTGTGCGCAGTTCGCATGAATCGCTTTGAGGCTCTGGGAGATGAAGAAAGAAAAGAGAAAAAAAAATGGGGAAGAAGGGAGAAAAAGGAGATACACTTGCTATGTATGAGTTGTTCTAGTCTTGCTAGTATCGTAGGCAGGCTACTAAAATGGCCTCTCCCCCCACGAAAGGAAAGATTAGAGGAAGAAAGAGGGGAAAACTCGGGATAAATCACATGGCGGTAGTTGCTTTCAATAATTTTTTTGGATTCACCGATTGAGGAAGTTGCGGTGTTTGTTTAGACACTTGGGCCGCTGCCGGTCTTTTTTATCCAGCTAGTCTCACTTTTTTTTTTTACAACTCTTTTAGTGATTTATCCAAGTATTCCTTTTTTCTGCCCTTCTTCCTTAGCTCGCATTTCTTTCCTCCTTCATCGTCAAATTTCTACTAGGAAAAGGAAAAGACCGACTTAGCCTCCTTTTGTGTCTCCTTCCTTTTTGTCGTCTCTACCGACACATCTCCCTTTCTCCGTCTTCTTCTCCAGACTTGCTCATAGAGAGAGCTTCATCTGCTATTCCCTTTTTCCTTCCCAGCTACTCTTTCTACACAATGGGGCTACTGTGAGTTCTCGCTTCTTATTTCTGCGTCCGTATGGACCCCGGCCCTCCCTCATTCTAACAACTTCCATATAGAGCTTTGGGGACTGCGCTGGAATGGCCTGAGGCAAAGAAGAGAGCCCAGCAAGTGCGCGAATGGGGTATCCAGGTACGCTGCCGCTTTTGCTTTGTGGGGAACTGCACATCCGATTTGTGGCCTGCCGTTTTCGTCCGCTGTTGGCCTGGCTTCACCGCTGTGTCATCGGTACCGAAAGCTAAAAGATGCCCTCTGTACTGCTCCTTTGACGCACTCACTAACAACCAGCGCGTAGCAACTGCTTGAAATATGGAACAAGGCCAAAACCAAGGAGAGAGATGCCATGCTGTGGGGTGATGAGGTGATTACCCCAAGTCCACCAAAAGGGAGACACAGGCGGCAGAGAAATCCCGGAGGAGGGGGGGAGGCGGCAGGCTGGCTTGAAATTCACAGAACTTCAAAATGCTCTGTTCTTCCCCCTCCATCCTCACACTTCTCTCCGCCTGCCCTGGCTCCCCAATCGTTTCTTCCCGTTTTCTCACCGTTTGCCTCTAGATCGAATACCTAGTGGTTGTCTATTCCGAAGACAAGCCCGGCGTTGTAGTTTCATTGCGCCAGGCCGAGATTCTAGACGAACTTTCTCGGCTGAAGAATGTGACGCTGCGTGATGTATTCGGTGGCGAAAAAGAGTAAGTTCCGGACATACAAATTGAACATCCCTGGTGCTCTGTACCACTATAGTCATCGTACCCCCGCTAACCCTCTGGTCCTCCTCCCCCTCCAACCCTCCAGACACGCCATGCCCGTGTTCCACCCAGAGTTTGGCCGCTTCATGCTAGAGACTACCCCTGGCAAGCCCTGGGGCATTGGCTTCAAAGAGCTTCTTCAGGTGGAGCCTGACATGAGATTGCGTCGGAAGCTGGCCAGAGCCCACATGCTTCCAACAGAGTATCCCATAACCCTAACAACATTCCCCCGCTTAGGGTCTCCGGGCGTCTTTAGCGACCCCTACTACCCGCCATCAGGCGACAAACTGCGCTCCCAGTTTGTGCCCGATGAGATCGCTAATCCTCACATCCGCTTCCCTACCCTCGCAGCTAACATCCGGTCCCGCCGAGGCCGGAAGGTTCAGGTCAATGTGCCAGTGTTCTTCGACAAGAACACCCCCAGACCGTGGGTTGATCCCACAGTCAACTTTGACATGCACACATGGCCCGAAGATGCCGATGTGCGCAATGGTGCCGCTCCCGATAACTTCATTCATATGGACGCCATGGCCTTTGGCATGGGCAGCTGTTGTTTGCAGATCACTTTCCAGGCCATGAACATCCTCGAGGGCCGCACCCTGTACGACCAGCTTAGCCCCCTGGGGCCCATTATGCTGGCCCTTACTGCGGCGACGCCCATTTACAAGGGCTTCCTAGCTAACACGGATGTCCGGTGGAACCAGATTGGCAACGCTGTTGACGACAGAACACGTGAGGAATTTGGCGAAGAGCCGCTCAAGCATGACCGTTGGAGAATCCCCAAGTCCCGCTATGCCTCCAATTCGACATACATCTCCACTGATGCCCGGCTTCGGCCCGAGTACTTTGATCCAGATCTGGTCATTGACCCGGCTATCAAGCAGCAGCTGATGGATGGGGGAATGGACGATCGTCTGGCCACACACTTCGCCCACCTGTTTATCCGTGATCCCATTGTCATCTTTGAGGAAGATCTGCAGGTGCTAGACCTCAACAAGACGGACCACTTTGAAAATATTCAGTCGACCAACTGGCAGCACATGCGCTTTAAGCCGCCGCCTGCCGATAATTCCATCGGCTGGCGGGTTGAGTTCCGGCCCATGGAAATCCAGCTAACCGACTTTGAAAATGCCGCTTTTTCTGTCTTTATGGTGCTTATCACACGCGCCATCTTGTCATTTGACCTCAACTTCTACATCCCCATCAAAAAGGTTGATGAGAACATGGAGCGCGCCCATGCCTTGGATGCTGTCACCACACAGAAGTTCTACTTCCGCAAAGACCCGTTCCCCAAGCGCGCGTCTCGGGCTGGTGGAGACGCCTCATCATCCCGGCCTTGTTCTCGTGCCCCGAGCCGGCCAGTATCTCCATTTGGACCGGTCGAGGACGAGTATACAGAAATGACCATTAATGAGGTCATCAATGGTGGCCATCCCGACGGCTTTCCCGGTCTGGCCACTATTGTCGAATCATACCTCGACAACATCAATGTTGATGTCTCCACACGCTGGGAACTGGTCAAGTACCTGCGCCTGATCCGCCAGCGCGCCAGCGGAGAACTGTGCACGGCGTCTCGCTGGATCCGCAATTTTGTTGACGCTCACCCAGCCTACAAGCACGACAGTGTTGTCACCGAAGAAATCAACCGCGATTTAGTTGCCGCTGTCATTGCTCTAGGCGACCGTGAAGCCAATGGCGAGCGCTTCAACGGCGGTGGTGTACATGGCCTCGACAAGGCGTACGGCAACTTTAAAGGCTGCAATCTAGGCGAGGACTTCCAGGCACTTGCTACCAGAGGGGCTGAGACCGGGCACTTGGAGGCCAGTGAAGCAGCCAGTGAAGCGGCCAGTCCTGCCGATAGTGGCGCAAGCACAGGGCAGGACAAAGAAGACGTTGCCATGGCCGAGGTGAATGGCATGCAGGAAAATGGTATCAAGGCCGGCGGGGCTGGGGCCGAGGCCGATGAGCTCATCACACTTGGAAGCAACGAGATGCAGGCCGGGAACGCCGCCACCACCAGCAAGGCGATTGAGTCGCAGGCGTGAGGAGGGTCTCTGCCACCGGTTGCTGGCGTACATGTGTGTGTGTGTGCATGCTTTTCTGTATGTGTGTGTGTTTGTGCATGGGCTTTACTTGCTACACGCTTTTCCTCTGTGGTGCCTCGTTTCCCGCTATTTTGTTTTCCCCGCCACTTTTGCCTTCACGTTTCTAAGCGAATAAATATATGGTGTTTCCTTTTCTCGTGGTTTTCTTCAGCGGTGACCTGGATGTATCTTCGTGCGCCCTTTCCCCCCATCTCTCTGTCTCTTCTTCCCTCCCTACGCCTCCCTGCTGTCTCTAGCCACTCTCCCCTACATATTCGAGGCCCGCCTACTGCAGTATCATTCCCGGCAAAGCTCCCCTTTCCTCTCTCTTTCCCACCCCTCTGACGTGGCTCGACTCACCTTCCAAGGCTTGCCGTCGCCGTGTAACGTCGTCTAGCTAACTCAGAGACAAAAGACAGATACAAGCAAGGCATGACAGCAGACCAGGCGATGTATAAAATAGGCGGAAATAATCTCTTCTCCTGTTCCTTTCTTTTTTGCCAAAAAAGGCCTCACCTCACACCTGCGACGGCAAGTGGCGATTCGGGCAAGTAGCACAAAGACTTGTGCAGATGGGAGAGTAGTACAGGATCTTTGATGTCGCACAAAGAGAAGGTGACCTCCCTCCTGCGTGAATATTCTTGGTTTCCTTTAATATCTATTTTAACGAGTCATGCGATGAGGATTCGCATCTTTGCTTGGCTTCCAAGGGATGGGGGTATGGGACAAGTGAGCACAGAAACTCCAACTTTGCCTTTTTCTTGACCTCCTTTTCGCCGTGCGACTTGACTGTGTGTGGTGTGCACGTGTGTGCACCAATTAGAAGCCCCCGCAGTGCAAACAAATGGAAATAGACACTCAGATCCCGCGTACTTGCAGGTCGGTGTCTCTGATGGGGTAGGACATAGAATGGTGGAAGAGAGGTCAGTAGGGATACTGAGAGAGCAGGGGAGGAGAGAGCACGCAAGAGAAGGGAAAAGAGAGAGGAGGCAGGCGCAAAGGCATCCGCCTAGCAGCAGCAAGGAGGCAATGGCTACAGCAATGTAGGCCTGGTGTGATTACGACTTGTGGCTGCGGGCGGCTACCCAGATTGTCTGGTTCGGCGGCACAGTGTGGGCCACGCACAGCGGCTGTGTAGGACAGAGAAGCCCGCAAAAACCAGAAGCAAGGGCAAGTGTTGCTAATTCTGTGCTTCCTCTTTGTTTTCCCCTTCTGCTGCCCTGCCAGTGCCTCTCTTGCCATACCACCTCTCTCGCTATATCCATATGTCATTGTCTCTGTTTGTCTACCTGTCTGTGTCTCGCTCGTCTTGCGCAGAAACACAAAGGACAGCAAAAAAGCAAGACAATATAAGACAAAAAGGCTATTCTTTTGGCAAGTCTTGCTTCCTGCTTGCCTGCCCTGTGTGACGTGGCATGTTGCGATTTGAAGTGGCGATCGCCCGTCTTGCTTGTGTAAGTGTGTATCTTTTGTATCCTTGTATATCCGTGTGCCGCGTCTGCACCCGCGTCCGTATGCCCGTATATGCCTGCCTCTGTCTATCTCCCAATCCAAGTCTTTTTTTCTTTGGTTTTCTTTTTTTACTGCTTGCTTGTGATTTGTTTTTTTTTCTCTTTTGCCTTGCCTTGTGCTCTGTGTATCTCGCACATGGCCCAAAGCCACACCCAGGTGTGTCTGTCGTCTACCTATCCCAGCATTGCCCCCCCGCCACCAGTCTTCTCCGGCCCTACCTGTCCCTCCTCCCCTCGCTCCTCTCACCTCTGGCTCCCCTGCTACCGGACGAGATCGCGCAATCAGGAAACTTGATCCGCTGCAGTTTGCAGCCAAAGGACAGTGCATGGCTTTTGCCCGCGCGGTTTGCACAGTGCAGATGCTTTAACATGACACAGAAAAGGGCCGGACTATCTTTTCCCTTCATCGCTCGTGCATTGACTGCTGCAGAATTGCGTCTTTGTCTCTTGCTGCTCTCTCCTGTCACCGCCATCTTCAAACGTGGCATGGCCTATGTCCAATGGCTGCAAGCCTCCTGCTGTGAAATAGGACGATATCGAAGGGTAGATGCAGATGCAGATGGAAACAGCGTGCATGTATCCCTACGAGGAAACGAGTGATTTCGAGCGGAGCAGCCCAGGTCTCAACCCTCTACTCGCCCATCGCGGTGTGTTCTTGTTTTGGTGAGTTCTGTTTGGTTCTTTTTTTTCTTTTTTTAGTTTTTTTTTCCAAGAGCTTTGCCGCTACTTGGCGAGAAAGACTGATCGACGCACGTGTGAGATCATTACCATGCCGGGCTAGAAGCCTAGAGTCCCAGTTGGCACATGTTTGGTGGATAATTGCCCGCAAATGCCATGGTACGTGTATACAATGTACAATATACCCGCGTGGTCATACACGCAAGCCCGGTGTTTGAAGAAAAGAAAAAAATAAAGAAAAGAAAGACGTCACACAGAGATGCAGAAACAGCAAGAAGTAGTACGATCCAGACATGCCGTCAACAAGAACGACACGAGAAAGGGAAACGGGCTTCTGTTAGCCAGATACCAAGGTCTAGCTACCATTAGGGTCTAGGTTACACGGCAAAACCATTTATATGACAATACTTGAATAAAAAGACAATGAATTGAAGACATTTACACATCATACAAAGACGCATCAAACAAATCATTCATTAATAGAAAAAAAAAAAAAGCAGAGAAGAAAAATAGCCAGCGAGAGCGACCGAGCAAGCGCCAAAGCATTGCCTCCAAAAATAAACGAGAAAAGAAATGGAAGCCTCCAGAGAAAAAAGAAAAAAGAAAAGGAGATATAAATCGCTTGAACAGTGAAGTGAAAAAAGGGGCCAACCGAGACAAAAAAGGAAGGGAAGAAAGACAATAGATAATAAAAAGGGTTGTAGAAAGGAAAACAAGAATAAGGACAATTCGTGCTGATATGCTGCAGACGGGTGATTCCCAAAAAAGAACAATTAAAAAGAGACCAAGACGGAAGAACAAAGTCAGGGGCGAGGGGGATAAGAGCAGAAATGGGGGAAGGGGAGAGAGAACAAGGGAGGGGGGAGGATAGATATGCGGAAACAGCGAGGAGCAATAGACACAGCAATAGCCAACGGTAACGTGCCTCGCTCTTCATCCTCCTCCTAGTTGCTGCCATTGTTGGCAGCCGCCGCGTTGTTCTTGGCGTTCTCCGCACGCTGCTCGTTGGTGCGCTTGCGCTCCAGTTTGGCATAATGCAGGCCGCAAGCGTTGCAGAGTGTTCGTGCTCCGTCAGGGCCACGTCGCCATTCCGGCGTATCGACACGGGCACAGGAGTGGCAGCGTCCTGGAGGTGCAGCTCGCTGTCATGATAGGGTTAGCATGTCAAGGGTTGGACACATGGATGCATACTACACTGTAGTGCATAGAAGGGTACTGGTGCTACAAGACTCACCCCTCGACGGCGGCGGGGCTCAGATGCCCGGCGTGGTGGCGCCTGGTCACTGCCTGTCTCGTCCATCCGCATGTTGCCTCGCTCGGCAATGTGCGTGCGCATACGTAGCAGGGACTGGCGCAGCAGCTCAGTGTTGTTTATCATGTCGGTGACTTCACGCTCAGTGGGCATTGGTGCCAATGCTGGTGGTGCTCCGGTCTGCTCATCAGCCGCGCGGAGATAGTGGTCGACAAAGTTGGTAATGGTGTGTCCAGATGAAGAAGCCTGCGAAAAGTGGGCGTCGGGTGTTAGCTGGGTTCTGCTTGTCATAGGCCAATGTTATCTCTGCTAGACGCAGAGAATCACTGCTTCTTTTTCGTGCAATGTACTCACCCGCACAAGTGACTCGCGGTAATCCCTGCTATTTAGTACATCACCAGTTGGTCTAGGCTGCTGGTGCTCGCGGAACACGGGCAGTGAAAACTGGCCGTGAGGGTAGTTCTCGGGCGACTGCTGGCCTTGAAAGCGTTGTGGCAGAGGCGGCCCTGGTGGCCCTGAAGGGATGCCAATGACTGAGGGTGCCGATGGGGTCTGAGTGGGAGGTGTCGGAACTCCGTGAGACATATATACTGAAGGATCGCTTTGGCTGCCGCTTCTCGTTCGATCCAACGGGTCCATGTTGGCGGGCGAGTAGCGTGGGTACGAGTTGACGTGCGACTCAGTCTCTGAAAAGCGGTTGCTGCTAACTGAGTCTCGTGACGTGCTATGGCCATAGTTGTGGTGTACCGTGGAGGGCGATATTTGCGAATCATGGTCGGAGGGGAAGGGCGATGGAGCATGGCCAGTGTTAGCGGTAGTTATGGCGTTGGTGTTGTTGCCATGGGGCATAGTCAGCGTCAAAGAGGGAAGCGGCGGTGGCCCTCCAGGAATAGGGGAGGGGCTATATGGTGATGGTGTTGCGGCAGCGCGGTGGGGGCCATTTTGGGGTGCAGAGAAGTTGAAGTTGGCGGCTGTTCCAGGACCAGCGGTCGAAGAATGGCGCTGCTGGCTGCTACTACTAGGACTGTGCACAGGCTCCATCTCGACCATGGCTTTTAAAGAGGGCAAGCTCAGGCGAGGGCCAGAGCCGCCAAGGTCCCGACGCAGGGCAGGGCCTGGCGCGAATTGCTCAACAGCCCGAGGGATAGAATCTCGATATTCCATGCTTTGGCCTGACTGGTACTGGGAAGGTGGTGATGTTGAAGTAGAGACGGAGGCGGGGTGGTGTGGTTGATACGTTTGAACGCGCATGTTGTTGAGAGAACAAGGAGATTGAGGAGGAGGGGGTTGTTCAGGGAGAGAAAGGCTGAGGGTAGACTTTTGATAGAGACGAAAATGAAACAATGAAAAAGGAGTGAAAATGAAAATAAAACCCCCAGGACGCAAAAGAGATAATGTGCAGCAAAAGAGAAGAGAGACGAGACGAGAAAGAGGCAAAGATGACGTTGAAAACAGGGCAAGTATATCAACGAGACAGAAAACGGCAAGAAGACCAAAAATAAACTTTCGAAAAAGGAAGCCACCAGTTCTACATGAAAAGGCAAGAGCAAGAATAAAAACTCATCCACCCGAGAATATGTGAATAGATGCGATGAAGAAGGAAACAGCAGCGGCAGGAACAGCAGCCGAGACAGGAGGGATGAACAAGTTGTGCAGCTGCAGAGATAGGGGCGCCAAATAAAGAAGGCGCAGGCCTTTGCAGTGGGTACAGTTGCTATATTGGACAAGGCGTTTGGATGACAGGAGATGCAAAGGAAGCAATTGCTATGGATCGAGGAAGCCGACGATGGTATGTAGAATATAGAGAGACGGCAGCGAGGATGCGTAGAAACGGCGACTTCCGAAAACAAGAAACGGGAGAACTTGGTAGGTGGTAGGGTGGTGACAGTGAGGATCAATGGTTGTTTGTTTGATATTTGTACGCAAAATATACAACGAAGCGAAGTGGGAGTGATGTCTGAAAGATGTAGGAGAGAAAAGAACAGGTCAAAAAAGACAGAAAAATCGAAAAGGCCAGCCGACAAGATGTGGGAAGGAAAAGAACAGAAAAAGCCCCAAAAATGAGATACGGTATGGTATGTTATAGCACAGCACAATGAAGCGAGCCCAGGTTTGTGATGTAGAAGAAAAAAAGAAGACAGACAGAAGAAATTCCCCCTGGAAATGAAAATAGCAGAAGAAAGAGGGTTGGTGACAGCGGAGGCTCGAGTACAAATACGAAGGCAAGATCAGGAGCAAGCTAACAACGCAAGAAACAACAAGGAAGGCAGACGAAGAAGCAAAAGAATCAAAGAAGACAGAAGGAAGGGAAGCAAAATAAAATAAGAAAAGAGAGAAAAAAAGAAAAAAAGAAAAAAAGAAAAAAAGAAAAAAAGAAAAAAAATCCAAAGACAGAAAAGACACCCAAAAAGAAGAGAAAAAAGGATGTAAATTGCAAGTGCAAGGAATGAAGAATCAGACTAGTACCAGCATGGAAAGAATCAAAACAAGAACAGAAGGGGGGCAACAGGGCAAGAAGCAGGGAGAGATCTAAGAAACAATCCGCCAGCGAGAGGAAAAAGACAAAGAGCCGAGAGAATGAGTAGGAGAAGGAAGGGGAAAAAGCCAGGCCAAAGCGAAAGCGAAGCAGAGCAACTGCGGAACAGAAAACGATCAAGGGAAAAACACAGCGAGGGAGGAGCGGTTGAGGCGTGGTTTTATACAGTAGAGTTGCATCAGTTATAATAACTGGTAAATAGGTAAAAATGATAAACGGGCTGCATAATACATGACTACCTGTCTTTATTACTCTCTTTCTCTTGTTCTTCCTCTCCTGCCTGCCTGCCTGCTTGCTTGCTTGCTTGCCTGCTTGTCCGCTCACTCGCTCGCTCTATTTTCCTCCTAGCAGTGCGCTGTATCACGACAGCATAGAGTAACAGGGAAAAGAAAGGCTGCCCATCAGTATCAGTCGACCTTGGGTATCATTTCTGTCCGTTGCCCTCGTTCCAGGTCCGTCGCGGCGCGTACTGGCTTGTCTTGCTGTAGAGAGCGGAGAAAAGAAGGAGAATGTAAGAAAGAGATAAAAAGGAAAAAAAAACATGGCCAAAAAAGAAATTCAATAAAAAACCAGCATGCACAAGGAGATCGATCAGGGGTGGCCACAGGAAGTGAGATGATCTCGTCACCCACAATCCAGCCCACAACCTTCGTCTCAGTAATTCTTTTCCCCTCCTCCTCCTCCTCCTCTTCCCTTCGCTCGCCCCCCGCGCCGCCCCCCTCCAGGATCTGTTTGTGCTGACTCCTCCCCCAGTTCCCTCTCTTCCGAGCGAGCAAACCTGGTCTCATCGACTTCTGCGATGAATCAGAATGCTAGAAGCTAGCAAGCAGGCCTGATTGTCCTCCAAGACACCTCATCTTGCTTCACCTGTACATTTGTCTATGCGCCGGACTCTCCTCATCTTGAGATTGCCTGGTCGGTACTTCGCAGTTGGCATTTAATATGAAATCGGCTATGGCGCCTGCATGCATCTGTGCTTGATTCCACGCTTGAAGGCTCTCCCTCTCTCTCTCTCTTTGTCTGCATTTTTGCCTCTCTTTCTTTTGCTTTTTTCTCCCTTCTTTCTTACCTCCTGCTTCTCTTTTTCTTTCCCTTTCCCTTTCCCTTGCTGTTCTCCATTTTCTTTGCTACTGTTCATCTGGGATCGGGGAGTTTGCTATTAAGGTGCAGCTACGCATACCCCTCCACCAGCCAGCGATGCCAATATCTTACATATCTTAATATCTTACAGACACACCTTCTTAAATCCACTTCTTGAAACACCAGACACCCAGCCTGCCTTTACCACCCCCCCCCCTCCCCTTCTCCCCAAATCGCCTCCTTGTTCTCACATTAGTTATACATGATTAAAATAAAATGAAAGTGAGCGATACGACAACATGTACGCTCTCACATGTGTACATGTGTGTGTGAATGGATGGCCAATACGCTGGTCTTTTCACTCACAGTAACACAGGTTTCTAGCCTGGATAGAACCTCTACACCATCACCCACTCTCGTACGGTACGCAGCCTTTCTTCTCTTGTTGTCTCCCCAACTCCCAGTCAACAAACAACACCAGCCTAACAAAGACTTGGGAGCGGAGAGACAAAAAGGAAAACGTGCAGGCCAAGGATGATCACTAACAGAAAGAATATTGAGGCCCTGTTATACAAGTGTGGGCGGCAAGCTTTCCCACATCTCACAAGACAGCCTGTTTGCGTTGTTTTTTATCTTCTTCCATCTTCTCTGCTTCCTTTTTTTATCTGTTTTACTGCGAATGTACGATGTGTATATATGTCCTATTTGCTACAATGTGTGAGACGGCCGCGGTCTAGCACAGTGTTGCAATGTGATTGTGCAATTGTGTATTGTGTATTTTATGGTGTGCGTGTTGTGTACTGCATACTAGTGTATTGCACAGGAAATTGCTTGGAGATGGCTCTATTTCGCCATGTATGTCTACTTACATACGCTTACTATTGTAGCCCACACACACACACACACATCACACATCACACATCACACATCGAACGAAAAGTCTAGTTCTGCCTGCAGCTCCGATAAGGCATACATCTATCTACACCTCTGCCCTATGATACGCCTCTTTTTAAATAAAAATAAACCGAGACGAAGACGTGAAGCAAGAAGGGGGAAGAAGGGAGCTGGAAAAGGGGGCGGCGGCGAATAATGACTGAGATAGATAATGGGGGCAAAACAAATGCTGTCCAAGTTATTAGCTGCTATTGTCCTGATCAAGATTTGTAGATAGAGTTATCGATTTGCCCCGAGATCCTAGCACACGCCCAGCCAGCAGCTTGTGAAGGCCCAAGGCTAGGTATGCTAGTGCGGAATCTAGCAGCGCAAAGAAAAGGGAGAAGCAGAAGGCCATGAACCCGACCCAGTCTAGCCTAGTCTAGAGGGCTGAGACAGCCCTCCGTCTTCTCCCTCCTGTTTTTTTCCCCTCCCATCATCTGGCCTGCCTCGTCTCGTCTTGGGTGCAGTGTTCTTTTCATGTCTCAACTTGAGCCGATACTTGTTTTTAACTATTTTATCTATTTTTCCGGGCTTCCTTTTCTGCTCCACGCTTCTCCTCAAAGTCCAACTCCCACGTCCACGGACTACAGGAGCGACTGCTTCGTTTATTTTCTTCTTCTCGGAGACTTACTTCCTTTGACGTACTTACGTATGTATGTACAGAACATTGGCTTCAACTTCTGCATGAGACATGGGCCAACTGGGCTGCGAAAAGACACACACATGTACAGAGGAACGCATTCCATGAGAAATGAAAATAAGGCAGGGCAAGGACAGCCAAGGACAGCCTAGGACAAGGCTCGACAATGCAAGGGCCATCGGATCATGCTACATATTACATGTGGCGTTCTTTTGCTAATAAAGAGCGGTATGATATTGATCTTGGATCTCGATGTTGTGGTTTGTGGTTCTACGCAGACGCCCCCTTACATGCAGAGTAAATGGTCTGCGGGCCTTGGTATGCCGCTGTGCTATACACTTCCTCAAGTAATGATTAATATGTGCGCACATATAGGACTAGATATACACAGCAGCGCCACAACATATAACAAACTCCCCTCCCTCTGCTCCTCATCCTCCTTCTTCGCCCCGCCGCTTAGCTATAGCGGACAACCACAAGTTGCGTCTACGTATGCAATTCCCCCTTTCTCTCTCTTCCCATTTTTTCCCCAAAGGGCCGAGCTTTTTTCCTGTGTTCCTCACTCGTAGTTGCTTGCCGGCCGGCAGTTTTTTTCGGGAGGTGGGGGGAAGGGGGGGGGGAGGGCTGCTGAAAACATCCTGCTAGCAGTGTTCTATTTGTCTCCCCTTCTACTTCTTTTACCATCTCGAGTGACCTCGAGTGTTTGCTTCTCCTACCGCACCAGCAATCAAACGCGGTTAGGCCCGGGGTTAGGTTAACATGTTATTCAACCCTAACCAAGCGTCAACGGGTAACAGAACAACACAGACATCAAGTGAACTTCCTTTCGCTCCATAGCTTCCCGCAACTACTACGGATTTGGAGACACTTTGACATCGCCGTTCTACATGGTCTACATGGACTAGACAATGTAGCAGGGATGAGAGAGGAAAGACGGGGCACATCTTCAAGTAGATCAGGAAGAGAAAGTGTGAAGAGGGGGGGGGGGGGGGGGGGGAGAATGGGG